>JAAGAY010136207.1:0-10100 GCA_011801015.1 Ardeotis arabs | reverse complement strand
GGTTGACAACCCAACAGACAGGTTTTGAGCCACCGACTGCTTGTTGCTGCCCCTCCTCACTTTGGAAGACTGGGTGGTTCCTCAGCATAAGCTGTTTAGCTACGTGGTGTGGCAGAAGAGGCTGTTTCTCCATGAGGATCGTGACATGATTTTCTGTTTTAAACTGTGTACACTCAGGTCACCATCTCATTGTCCCGCTCATCTGTACACAGGATTTCATGGCCACCAGAAATTTTTGGATCCTATTCATGGCCATAAGGAACATCAGTTTATAGGGCTGACTTCCACCATAGGAAATTGAGAAGAGTTCAGGCCAGGTGGTGAGGAGAACATCTCTGTGGGGGGCTGCTGGAGCGAGTGAAGAAGCAGCACTGGCTTGTGCTGTCTCTCTGCCAGCTGGGGGGAGATACTCATGTAGTATGAAGATGTATGTTACGTAGGGAAGGGTAATCTACAGCTCCGATCAACGCAGTCCAGTGCAATATTCCTATGTCAGGAGTATCACACCCTGCTTCCCGACTCTTTTCTGGAGTCCCCATGAGGCTTGAGCAGAACAGGCTTGAAGTCTCTGGAGTCTGGAAATGGATCTTGCCCTCAAAGCGTTTGCAATGTGACCATCCCTTGGGTACAGAGAGTGCCTAGAGCAACTACGCTGCCAACCTGCATGCACGGAAACAGAGACACAGCCAGCTCCAGGGGAAACAGCCCCAGAACGGGATAAATACCATCAAGTGTGTGATCTCATCTTGTTAGATGGTCAGACAGCGGAGAATAGATGGGAATTGATGTTGCTGATGCAAATCTGTTGTGGGTTTTTTTTGCAGGAGCACTTTGTAAATGTTGATCTCAGATATACATACACCCTGGTGATCTAGACTTTGTGGTATCTGTTTACTTTGAATTTCACTGTCATATCCATTGCCAGCTCTCTAGCGTCAGTGATGCATTATCCTACTTCAAAAAACAGTGAATAAAAAGGGTGACGTTTTTATAGGAGAGCTAATCAGTTTAACTCCTAGGTACACAAAAAAAGCACAGTAGCTACAACTGTATTGCTATTTTGCTCCTTCAGAGAATAATGGAACTTCTTTGACACATCTATCGTGTCTTAATTTTTATAATAATTGGGAATAATGTCACCTGTCCTGTTAAGAGCGAAATTATCCTACTCTTCACCAAAACATATTTCCTATCTCTATGTCTGGAGCCCTCCTCTGGGGACGTAAAATTAAGAATTCCTCACTGAAGTGAGATTAGAAGTTGCTGCATCCAGAAATACCTCTCTTATTCCAAATCAATTAGCAAGGATAATGAATGGTTTCTTTGCATCAGGAAACCATAAATAACATAGCCTGTGATCTCTGTGTTTGAGGATGTGAAATGCTGGATTAAGTTCTGATCTGAATAAGGTATTTGCCTTAATTATTTCCCTCCACACCTTATATTTCCAGGAACAGTATGAAAAGCAATCAGAGTGCTGGTACTGTTTTTGTTGTCTTGGCTGAAGAAGCCAAGAAGAACTTTTGGGCTGATGAACCTAACACTGAACCTTCAGGCATCTATTTAAAAATTATAGCAAAAAAATACCTCCATCTAGGATCTGACAAGTTTAAAATGAATTATTATTTTCACTATTTCACCCCATAAGAAAAATCAAAACATCAAAATTGTTCTAGCAGGTAGAATAAAGATTATGGCCTGGTTGCACATCAAAAGCAGCAAAACAGAGCTTTGGGCTTCTCCAGAAAGTCAGTTGCTCAGTTGAAGTGATCCTAAAATGTCTAGGTTAAACCGTAAAGTCTTGTAGAGCAACAGTTCTTGAATGTTCTAAAACTTTGTGCAAATCCCATTAAATATACCAGTATGGATCAATTCTGTTAAAATCCCAAAGATTAAAAATGTAACCTCACCACTTCATCTCCTCCAAGCAGTCCTCCCTGCTGTGGGCAGTTAGAGGGGCTGCTCTTACAGTTTCCACCATTAGAGGAACCTTCCTATCACCTTATCTGTCCTTAGTTAATTGAACCTTGAAATGGAGAACATTCTTGGAAACTTACAGCAGTTGCTTTTAACTCAAATACTCTTCAAAGTGCCACAATATCCTTTTTTTTTTTTAAACTCTATTTGCAAAACACTCTCCCTCTGTTCTGTCCTCCCTCCAGGATCCACTGACAGCTCCGTAGCAGGAGTAGCCAGGGCTCCTGCTTTAACGTTTACTGTCTGAGTCACCAGGTTTTTCATGTCCTGCCACCTCTGTTTCGTGTAAAAAGTCTTCTCCGTAACCTAATGCCTTCCAAAAGAGCCAGGAGCGATATATCTACAATGCCCTGATTGTAGATGTCGACTCTCAAAACTATTAACAATCCAGAGTTGTTTGGTTAGAGCACATCTGTCAGAAAAACATCATCGTGAGACAGAGAATCTGTTTCCTCGCTGGTGAAATATGTGCCTGCTTTCCAGTTTGAATTCATCTTTTGTTGCCCCTGTTTTTCACTGCTATACTCAAGATCATTTACTACACGATCATTTTCCCTGAAGATCCTTTTATTTCATGAAAAGTTACCTCTCAATTTTGTTTCAGATAATCAAAACTGATTTAAATCTTTACTTGTAGGCACTATTTCTATATATCATTCATTTATTTTTAAAGAACCTTGGAAAATTTATATTATTCTAGTATTGGCCGTGCTCTAATGTCACCTAAATGCCTACTATTTACAGCTTTTCACTATTGCTCTGAAACTGTTGCACCCTGCTGTTGTGAAAGATGATCAGAGGGCTGGGAGATCAGAGCCTCCTGTGAGGACAGGCTGGGAGAGCTGGGGCTGTTCAGCCTGGAGAAGAGGAGGCTCCGGGGAGACCTGATAGCAGCCTTCCAGTACCTCAAGGGGGCCTACAGGAAAGATGGGGAGAGGCTGTTCAGTAGGGCCTGCTGTGACAGGACTAGGGGTAACGGTTTCAAAATAGAGGGAGGTAGATTTAGATTAGATTTTAGGAAATTTTTTTTTACGCTGAGGGTTGTAGAACACAGAAACAGTTTGCCCAGAGAGGTGGTGGCTGCCCCATCCCTGGAAGTGTTCAAGGCCAGGTTGGACGGGGCTTTGAGTGACCTGGTCTGGTGGAAGGTGTCCCTGCCAGGGCAGGGGGGTTAGAACTAGGTGATCTTTAAACCAACCTAAACCATTCTATGATTCTCTGATATGCATATATATTATTTGTGTGTGTGTGTGTGTGTGTGTGTGTGTGAAAGTATATACATATATATATATAGTTATTTCCACCTTTGATTGCTGAAAACCACTGGACACTTGGATACCCTCACAGGTTATCCCTAAGGTTTTGGATCTGGGATGCCGAACTTCAAAAAGAAAACAAAAGAAAATAACTTGCTGATAGTGAAAACTATTTGCTCCCTTGCAGGACACGTTGAAAATAATCAAGGAGGATTTCTAAGGCGGTGGTTTTTTCCAGGAACACGCAGCAGGCACAGGGCGGGTTTTCCCGCGTTGGCTGCCCGCAGCCCCCCGCCAGCCAGCTCTGCCTCCAGCAGTCCTCCCGCGTGGGGCCAAACCTCCAGAAATGCCGTGGGCTTCTTGTGCAAGGAAAAGAAGAGATAATTAATTAAATCCACATAATTAAGTAGGTACGCTTCTGCTGAAGGGCAAAGAAGTTCAGAGCTTTATAAAGTTCATTTTTACTCTTATCTAAAAATGTAAAGTACTTTATACTTCCCATAGCTCTGTGAGCTTAAATAACCAGTTATATATTTTTTCCTTTAAAAAGATATAACTTCAGATTATTTTTAAAAATTAAATAAATAAAATAAATTCTAAATAAATTTAGAAAATTTTTTCCTAAACAATCGGGAAGCGGTGGCTCTCAGTGGCAGTGCCTCTTCTGCGGCCATGTAGGAACGCGGTGACAAAGGCAATGACGGGTTTTTTCTGTGATTTAAGATGAGAGAAGGCTGTCACAGTTACCCAGCTCAGACGGCTGCTGGCAGCGCAGTTTGCCGTACCATCCCTATAAATATATCTTGTCCATTTGAAAAGATTGAGTGCCAGTTTTGTGTTTAGCTTAAAAAAAAAAACAAAACCAAAACAACAGTTTCCTAGAACTCAAGTTACACGACTTGAGGCAGAACTGGACATTTGGAGCTCTGCAAGCTCGTGCTGGAGGTTCTTGAAGGGGTCGCTCCCGAGCAGATCTGTGCATATCCGCAGATCACAGATTCACACAGATACTGCCAGAAAAAGGTCTCACCCTAGTTACATTTTACTGATGTATCAATAATGGACCCATTTTTTATGGAGAAAATTATTGGGGGAGCAAAAAGGTTGATGCTTCACCTGCTGTCCCTCCTGGAGGAGCTGACCTTTATGCCGCTCTTAATAGGAAGTCAAGAAAACTTTGTGTGTAGTTCACGGAGGCATATTCCCCACCACTGCTTTTGCAGTATTTCACATCCATTTTACTGTTCCGACTTGTGCAAAGAGGAGAAGTAGCAGTGGTTCATTTAAAAGGCCTTGCAACGCTTGCATGAAACCAGCTGAAACACAGAATACGGGTGACCGCATGAGTAAAGCCACCGAGCTCGCGCTGGGGCAGGGACGTGTTGCTGGAGTTGCTGCAGCTCAGGGGATGGAGCCAGTGCCCCCAGTTCCGCACTCAGCTTTTCTGGGAGCCTGTTGCATGGTCTTCTTAAAATCACCTTATTCTTCACACACGTAGACTGCATCTACAATTCTTGTTCCTTGCTGCATTGAGGTTCAATTGCCTAAAAGTTCGTCTTAGTAGTGCGCAATACAGAAGAACAGCTGTTGGTCAGCGGGACTGTCATGATGTGCTTGCTGCAGAACCTGAGGGCACAGAAAGGAGTCTCAGTGCTATGAAACACGAATATAGGGTTCCCCATTCTGTTCCCATTTTATATACTGAGTCACAGAAGTGCAAAACACCCCTTTAAAAGCATAAATAAATCAATGGCTCCAGACAGTTCACAAGACTTTATACCTTCTTTTCAAGACATTTATCTTCCTATAGTTATACTTCAATATCTCCTCTCTCAAACTGTGGTCTTTGCACTCTATTTTTCTCCCAACTGCCTCGTAATCTCCTCAAGCCAGGGACTTCCCTTCAGCCTGCAAAAGCTGACCTGTGTAAATAATCTCTTCATAAAGACAAAATGTTCTTTTATCACAACAGTAAAATAAATTCCCTAGAAAAGCTTGTTTTGATCCATGTGCCGTTCTTGGTCGCTGCTCATAAAAGACGATGGAAATGTCAAAAAGGCCTGAGGGCTGAGAGCGTGCTCGTTTTGGGTATTCTCCTGGTGCTGAAAGAATACGGTGGATTTTGATGGATGACTGAGGACTCGCTCCTGTGAATGAGTGATCACAGTGTCACTGTGGGTTCAAGCTACCGGGTGCACAAACAGGACAGAGAAATCTGAAATGGAAAACCACTGATCAGACAGCGTTTGTACAATAGTGTGCAACGGCTGTGTGACACATGCAGACCCATCGCCTCTCTGTGGCCAACAGCGATGACAACAGCTTCACATCAGCAACGGACTTCATCCCTCCCATTTTAACTGGAGGCAGCTTTTGGCAGCTTCAGACCAGTTCTCTCCTTTTCCCTTCTCCTTTTTCTTCTTGGGAGAAGAAGAAAAAAGCAATTCCTTTGGTTCTCTGAAGCCACAGCTCCGTGCAGTCTCTCATTTGGAGAAATCAGCTCAAGCAGCCGCAGCTCAGTTACAGGCTGTGGATTGCCAAGGCCAAGACAGCTCAGATGTCAGGCAGAGCAAGCTTCAAAAATGTACCATCAGTGAGTCAATGTGACACCCAAACCAGTTTCCTTGTGTTGTTTGAGAAACTTCTGCTAACATCACATGTTTGGAAGCAGTCCTGTTTGCATACATGTGAAAGTGGCATTTCTGTCGCTGTGATCAGCATCAGAGGGTCTTCAAGCAGAGTTTGGCCTGGATTTCCTCTTATTGGAAGCTTGGGGTTCTTCTCTTCCTCTACACTCTTCTTTTCTACATGTCAACAAGCTTCAAGCTTCTCTTTTTCCAAACCACCTGATCTGAGTCCTGCCTTAAAGGCTGGTATCCCCCAGATCCTCAGAGGCACCTGCTTGCAGTGCAATGGGGTGCGCCTTGATCTTCTTTGGGTGCATTCACGTAGAAATATTAACTTGTGATGTGGACATATATTACCTAACACAGAAAAACGCTCATTAGGTTCCAGTTAGGAGACTGCATAGATCTTTCCATGGAGGAAAAAGCAATTTACCCTCGTTGATACTAGTCAAGTGTGTCAATGTGGGTGTGCAGTTTCAGGAAATGCTGTAGGATCACTTTTTAAAACTATTCTAGACATGAATAGAAGCTATGTGTAGGAAGGTGCTCCTTGATTTGTGATGGTTCTCCTACAGCTATTCCTGCTCCATCCAACTTACAAATAGTTATTTAATTAGCGATCTAGAGCGTACAGAGCAGGTTCATTCATCTCCTCCTATGACAGAATTATAAAATGTTACAGTAGGCTGAAGTGTTTCACAGTCAATATTTCACATAATTAGAGGAGGCCGCCAAGTATCTTTGGCCTTGCATTATTGACGGTTTAATGAATAGACTATTTCTCCTCTGCGAACATCTGTTTAAATACAGTCCTTCCCCCTTATGAAGTAGTTCAGAGCTTTCAAATAACTGTCATCCTTTTGCTCACAGCAAACTGGTGATTAAGCATCTATTCATCTCACACGGAAGGTCAGTATTTTCTTTGCAACCCAACTGGCACAAACTCTGTGACAATTTAATAGCAGTGTTTATCACGTTTCTGCATCTTCAGGCCTGAAAACCAAGTTATTTTAACTCCAAATTATTCGTAGGGAAGCCTTTTTGCCCAAGTTCCACTTTGGCAGGAAAATAAACCCTCCTTTTTAATTTCATATCATTAAGCTGAATACAGCTATCTCAAAAGTTCAGGGGGGTTTCTTTCTGCCTGACATGCTCTTTTATCGCAAAGTTGGAAAACAATCCCAGGCAAAGAATCATCTAGCAAAACAGTGGAACTGTCTCCTGCCTAGATTTTTCTTTTATAAAAAGACTATACCAGAAAATTTAGTATTACACAAATGTCTGAAACAATCCTTCCTAAAGCCATCAGTTTGACCTTTTAAATTTGTGATGGAACAAACGGCTTTTCCTTACTGTAAGAACCCCCAGATCCAAATAACTGGTGTCCGTTAAAAAAATTCTGGGGTTTTCTTTGCCTATGTCTTTGGCCAAAGATACTGGACCAACTGGAGATGATCTCTGGATGGACCAACTGGTCACGCCTGGAGACATCCTGCAGGAGAACATTGCAAATGCCTCTTGCCAGTGATGACAGCGCTGGGTATCCTGGAGAGCTGGTGGACAGGACAGTGCTTCTGGAAGAGTCTCTGCTTATGCAAGGTATCACTCACTTTGGAGAACAACCTACAAAGTGTAACTGCGTTGCTTTTGCTGATCTCTCAGCACAGAGGTAAGAAATGCAACTTCTCAAATCAACAATCTGTCATGATCCACAGGACATGAAGCAGCAGGCTCAGGCTTTGCTGAAGCAGGTGTAAACTGAGAGTAACATTCAGCCTTGAGGCTCTGAAGGTAGCACAGGGTGTTCAGTTCTGCACTCCCCTGTGCTGAACAGCCCAGAACAGTCGTGTCAGGGGAAAATCAATGCAGGTGCAGAGTTGTTGTGACTTTCGCAGCTAAATAAATTCTTTGGTGTTCTGGCTCTCTTCAGCCTTTTATCAGGTTGATCCACATGAAGGAAGTGTAGAAATATTTGAATGGTGAATATTTACCATCTTCATTAAAAAGGAAAAGAGGACAGAAACTCAGCAACTTGAGCAAACACAATTTTATGTAATTGTCTTTGATTTAAAAAAAAAAAAAGAATTAAATAGCTTAGCTCTCACTGGGCTCTACCTAAGGGACTACCATGAAAGAGTTACACAACTTAGCTTAGTTACACACCAACTGATTCTTTGCAAAACCATACGGCTCCTTACAGGGATTTCTTTAAACATTATGCATGGATATGACATTGGTGCCTTTGCAGGTGCTAAGTAAAGCGTGTTGCTTGGGGCTCAGTTTGAAATACTGTTTCTAGATAGTACAGCAATGCTGGTTTTGCAAGCAATAACCTAATAGAAAGCAGTTGTTAGGCAATTTCAATCAAATTATGAAGAGAAATATAAAAGTAAGAAATATTGAAAGAGTAAACTGATCTAAACTTTAAAGATGTCCATTTAACTCGATGGAAGGCCATGAGGAAAGGAAAAACATTATTAAAAAGATGTCATTGGTTTCATGTATCAAATTGGAAACAACAGAACCACCACAAAAATGTATATATTCATTAGCTGCAGTAAATTTGTTTGAAAATATGAGTTCATGGCTTGTATCCTTATCACAGGAGCCAGTAGAGACAACTGCAACACCAATTCACATACGTTAGTTCCAACACATGCCCTCACTCTGAATTAACGGAAACACCATTCAAGTATCTAACAACATTTTCAGATGCGAATAGATATTTTAAATGTCTCCCTTCTTTAGGATGCTCAAAGTGGTTATCTGCACGGGCTTGATCTTTCCCAGTAATTAATGAGCCTTGCCAGAGTTGGGGGCCTGCAGAACATTTCCAGCTGAGCACCCCAAACCAAAAGCAGGTCAGGTGCTGCCAAGAGCGACTCCAGGGCAGCCTCATGATCTCCAGTAAGTGAACCACGCTCGTGTGGCTAGTGCAAAGGGAGACCAGAATATGGACAGATCTTTCAACCTCTTTCTCACCATAGGTGACCCTAAGGGGAGAGGGACATATGCCAGGGACACACGCAGAGTAAAGTGCTGGATGCTTTCCTTCGCGTGGGAGGAGATGAGGAGCACTTTGGTTAATCACATTATCCAACTGCAGCAGAGAATGTACTGTACTTTAGGGATGGGACCCAGGCAGGTAACACCGCCTTGCTATACTCAGTACCTCAGCTTCTCTTACTGCTGTGATCCTTCATCAACGTCTGTCTCCATGTGCTGATGGGCTACCTATAACGTCTGTCAAGCACTCCTAGGTTCTCAAGTGCAAAGTATTGTATAAACACAGTTACGCTCTAATACTCCCCTTGAAAGTCCTGACAACTGGGCTATATTCACCACTGCTTCCTTCCAGTTTTTTCTATATAAAAGTACCGTTTTGCTAGGGCTACACAGCAACAATCATCTCATCCCTGCACTGCTCTGAGGCCAACATAATTTCCAAGCGCTGCAAAGTGGCGGACCTTTCCCAAAGAGAAAATAAATCATTTATACCACTGGAAACCAAATGTCACAAAGGGCTGGGAAAAAACTACCGTAGTTTTGGTGGGGGAGAACTGGCCTGTGCTTGCTTACTTGCGCTGTCTGCTATATCCTTGCATCTGCAACCTACAAAGCCACGATAAGAAGCTCGAATTGTGTTTCACATGGTGCCTACAGAGCCCACGTGAGAAGCTATTGTGAAAGACTCTATGACTCCCCAGGCTCTGGAGAGCAGCAGCTACTCAGGAAAATCCACATTCCGATGCAGAAGCGAGGAAGGGCTGGTTACAGGGTGCCAGGAGTGAAGGCCTGGTTCACGGCCTTCCTTGCTTTGTTAGCGTCTCAGACTGAGAGGGCTGCGGGCGGGGGAAAGAGGAGGGAGGCCGAAGGTTTGACTCCCCTCACAGCTCCCAGGCAGCCCCGCTTAAGGCGTGAAGGCCGGGGGGCTCTGCTCCCACGCCTGCCCTGCCACCACCTTCACCCGGGGCAGGGCCGCGGCCAGGCCTCGCGCGCCCGCCATCGCCTCAGCACCTCCGCCCTCCCCAGAGCCCCACACCCTGCCCTGGCTCAGGCCCGTGCCTGCCTTCCAGGCCGGGCCGTGGCCTCATTTGCCCCCAAAAACGCCTTTTTGAGCAATTATTTGGAAATTTCCTAAGTAGGTTCATAAGCACAGGGCATTGTGTGCTGGGCAGCTGGCATTCCCCGCCGGGCTCGGGGGCCTCGTGGAAGCCGCTGGCCTCCCCAGGCTGATGCT
>JAAGAY010136206.1:0-19092 GCA_011801015.1 Ardeotis arabs | reverse complement strand
TTATGTCATCACATAGCAGTTATGAATCAAAATAATGACATTTATAGTATGGCCCAAGACTTCTTGAATATTGTGAAATTCTTTACTTGGAAAAAGAAAAATGGTTCAGTTTATTTTTTTCCCAATCCATTTCTACAGAAGAATATAAAAAAGGTACAACAAGAAATAAGGATTTTCAAATCTTCTTTTTCAGGCTATTTAAATAGGAGAATAACTTTGAGAACTAGCACTCAGACTTCTAATGATATCTCAAACACATCATTACTCTATTACTGAGTCAGGCCAGGAGGATAGAATTAACCAGCAGCTACTTTTCATGGCTCAGAAATGTAGAAACTCCCAAGGTGAGATTCGCTATTTGGGACAAGTCTATATATATTTTAAGAATTTTATTATTTTTATGCAAATTTGATTTAAACATTCAATGGAAAAAGCTATATCACATAATCACAATTAATAAATTATTGGGGTGAGATCTTACTACTTTTCAGAATGTGTTTTATTGTTGTTCATTATAAAATTCAAAACTTTGTTCCTGATGAATTATGAAGAATTTTGAGCCTTGTCTTCAGTGTGCTCAAAATGTTATTCCATAAATAGGAGTAAGTATGTAGAAAAAGTCAATGGGCAAAGAGGAATCTTTATTTTTTTATGAAACATATTTTATGCTGAGAAGAACCTGTACTCCTACTCCAAACAGTTTAGGCAGTAAAATTTGATACCAGTGTTAGAGGACTTTACAGCCTTAACTCCTTGTGTCACCTGGAGGGAAAGATCAGCCTTTTAAGAAAATCTTTAGTGGACAAAATCCTTTCTGAGACTTATCAGCTTCTCCTCATTGAGTGCAGATACAGCCTGGAATGATCACACTCTAGTCGCAAGCACTTTTCTTATATGACTAAATTTATGAGAAGATAAATCTAATCCTGATTCGTGCACGAGTTCACCAATACTATCAACTTGCCTTACTCTCTTCCTCCCTTTTTTGCTAGTGTCCTGCTTATGCACATTGCTTATACATTCATTTATACAATTCTTGAGTATAACATGGATTTCCTGCTGTGAACCAGATCACAGTCCATGATAGGACCCAGACCTTAAAACATATAGGTAAACCAGTCCAGAGTGCTTGACTATCATGCTTTCTGCTGATGACATCAGAAAAACCTAGATGCTGCTAGTGAGATAAAAATTTCACCCATTGACATAAAAAACACACCAGCTGGCTGAAACAGCTCTCCAGTGAGATAAGCATAATCTTTCAAAGAGGTAAAAGCAAAGACATCATGTTTGAAAGTGCGCACTGAAACAGAGAACGTTTTAACTGGAGACATTTTATCTGGAGATGATACATGAAATAAAGCCATTTAACTGTTTTAGAAGAATGAATGGGTAATTTAGGTGTTTAATTTTAGCATGAGGTCTGAGAAGAAAGGAAAACATCTGAAAAGATAACAACATCATTTAATTCACATGACTCACTTTGAGTTATTTAGTTAATCCTGCCAGAAATCTTGTGACTCATCAGTTGGATCTTTGTTTCTGCTCTGTTGGCTCCAATGAGAGCTATATGTTACATGTAGACACCCAAATTTGGATGCCTTCCACCTCAGCTGCTCAAATCAGTAAAAAGTAACCTAGAAGATCATTGAAAAAGTCTTTGATCCCAGTTTAAGTGGACTGACTCTCATTCCTTATTTGTAAGCATCTTAAGTTTTGATGCTATGTGTTGTTGTTGCTTTTCTACTATTGGGCTTTTGGGTGTTTTGCTTGCTTGTTTGCAAGATCAGAGTGAACAAAAGTACTTACAGGCTTTGGATGGCTCAAAAGTATTATTTGCTTCAGAACGCAGACGCAATCTGTTGCAAACATGTTCTGTATAGTTGAATGAATACATACATTGTCTGCATTGACCCTATTTTGCTTGCAGACTCCACCTTTCCTCTTTTCAAGCCTCGAGTCTCTGAGTCCATAATTCAAAACTGTCAAGCACATGACGGATGATGGTTTATTAAATTTTCAAAATGCATTCCATATGTAACAGACCTGCTAGAAATAGTGAGAGCAGTTATTTGAAGTAAGGATCTTGCTTGTCCTGTTCAATCATGACTGCAATAGCTGGAGGCAATTGCTTTGCCCGTTGGCCAGTCTGAATTATTGACTGGATTAGTAGATTGGGTGCAAGTTAAGGAACTCTCTTCTTTCAATATTTCAGTAAAATGGTAAGTGCAATTCTCCACTGTGGCTGTGGTCAATCCAATAAAAAATAAGATTAAATAAAATTAAGATTGTTTAGTCCCTAAACAGAAAAGACCAATGAAATTCACAGCTGGGCTAGACGCTTCATTTAGCCCAGGCTACAAATGGAGAAAAATGAACTAATGGTGGAGTTAAAACAGTATGTCAGATTTAAGTCTCCCACACTTTGTAGATTTGGGATTAGAAGACTTTCATATTGCTTTATTGTATATTTTTTATTTGGCAGTAAACAGAATGCTGTTGTTTCAGGATTTCTTTTTTTTTTTTTTCTTCTGGAGGGTTAAAAAACATATTTCTCTGTCCTGGAAGGCATAAATGGAGGAACATGCATATTATTTAGCTGTTTCCTCAACTTCTCATCCTCATTCATTCTTGACAGTAGAATCAACTCCTGCTAATTACAGTTTTTGGTTTGATTTGGTTTGGTTTTGTTTCCAGTAAAAGAAGATATTTAAAATAGAACTAAAGTCACTGCAGTTTCTGTATTAAAATATATAAAAAACAAAAACAAAATACATCTCAGAGGTTACCTGATAGGTACAACTTGACAATAAAATACTCAGTTACAAAGCTCATTGCATTTGCCACATAAAAGAAAAAGCAGAAACAAAAGAATTATTTCAGATACTATAGCAGCTCCATTTATGCTCATTGCTAAAAATTGTCACTTTCACCACAGTTTCTACCATGGTAGCTCAGTTACTGCAGTTATTTACCCATTAATTATGAGAAAGTAGGCACGTGCAATCTCATATTACATTGTAGCTGCTGATTCATATTGATTACCTAATGGTGACTCCCATTTCAAAATGAGTTGCTCAAGAACTTTTGCAGCTAAAATGAAGATTGTGAGCATTCTGCAAATCAGCTCCAAACATAGTTGAAACATCTACTAAAGCTGCGTTTATGACTGCTTTGTGCCACTGGAGCCACACAAAGCAGCCAGAGTACAGCAGTAAATTTGACCTTTGATTTTCATAATCTATTTTAGATGCTTATATTGTTTCCTATCCTGAATATCTGACCAAATTCTATGTAGTGGGAATGCCAACATCCTTTCTCAGACACTTTGTATGCAAGGCACTTGAGACTCATTTTTATATTCATGCTTTTCTCCTTTGCCTTTGCCTCTGCCTTTCCCTTCTGAGGATTCTATCACCACACATTATTGTAAAGCTAAAGCTTGTTTAGGAAATACTAAGAAAGTATATTCCAGGTATTTATGATGTATGATCTGAAGAATATTTAATGCATTAAAAGAGGCAACAATGAAAGAGATATTATTTGATTTGCAATTTATTATAAATAGACCTAATAAGCTACTGAAATATAAAGGGAAGTTTGATAAAACTCAAGAACACCAGAGAAAAAAATATATATCCTTTGCAACGCATATTATACTTAGAAATCATTACGAGTAGGTGGAACTACTCTCACTAGCACCATGAACAGTAGCTATGAACCAGACCAGAGGGAATTTGTTCCCAAAGGGATCTGGACAAACTCTGCAGCAGCTCTGCAAAGAATTTTCCTGAAAGCTAAGCCTTTCATTAAAAGTAACAGCTCTGAATATAATTCTGAAAAATCTAACAAATTATGAATTTTAGATAATTAAAAACATGTTTCACAAAAGCCTATCTACTGAACAATACCCTGAGTAGTACCCACGTGTTACTGGAAAAATCTCCTCTCTAAAATTACTGGAATTCTAGCAACTTCCATGGATCCCAAGCTTCAAAAAATATCTTCAGCTGCAATTGATAAAACTTCTTAATGACTCAGTTTTATATTTACCATCTTTCATATTTTCCCCAGAAAAAATTAACTATTCCATAAATTGAAATTCTTTAGAATCATAGAATCATGGAATATCTCATGTTGGAAGGGACCCATAAGGATCACCGAGCCCAACTCCCTGCTCCTCACAGGACTACTTAAAACTAAGCCATATGACTGAGTGTCATCCAAATGCTCTTTGAACTCTAACAGGCTTGATGCAGTGACCACTTCCCTGGGAAGTCTGTTCCAGTGACTTATGATGTTCTGAGTGAAGAATCTTTTCCTAATGTCCAATCTGAGCTTTCCCTAATGTTGCTTCATTCCCTTTCCTCATGTCCTGTCACTGAGCACCAGAGAGAGGAGATCAGCACCTCCCACTCCACTACCTCCCTTGATGAAGTTGTAGACTGTGATGAGGCCACCCCTCACCCCTCTCTTCTCCAAGCTAAACAAGCCAAGTGACCTTAGTTGCTTCTCATAAGTCTTGCCCTTGAAGCCTTTCACCATCTTGGTCACCCTCCTCTGGACACACTCTAATAGTTCAATATCTTTCTTGTATTGAGGTGCCCCAAACTGCACTCAGTACTTGAGGTGGGGTAGCACCAGTGCAATAAAGAGTGGGACAATCCCCTCACTTGACCAGCTAGCTATGCTGTGCTTGATGCACCCCAGGACACGGTTGGCCCTTTTGGCATCCAGGCCACATAACTGAGTCATATTTAACCTACCATGAACCCAGATCCCTGGATCTTTTTCTGTAGGAGCCATTCGGATTGTTCCATGTGAGCCAGAATATCCTATAATCTAGTTACTGAATGTGATTAACATAATATTAATTTAAAACAACAAACAGAACCAAACTCATTCTTGCTATATTTGGATACTTACTTCTCTCACAATGTGCTAGTTAAGGCGCATAGAGTAAGTGCTTAAAAGAGCACTTTTCACTCCCTGAATATCTCCAGAATGAAGCCTAGTAAGTAGACTTGAGCTGAAAAAGGTGTTGACAGAAGAAATAGGCAGAGGAATAGTTAACTGGAGGTCTTGAAGGGGTTTGCCCTTGAGCTAGTACATACTTGTAAGCTGGTAAAAAGGTCATTGCTTCAGACCATTATACACATAAAGGGTTGTACTGACAGACAAACATACGTACTTTTTGGATAGATATAGGGACTTAAAATGCAGTTAAATGGTGAAATCATGCCTATCTAATTCTAATTCTATTATTTTTTTCACTGAAGAAACTTAAGGGATTTTTTTTTATTCTGCTTCTCCCTTTATGATGCTATATATGTTCCTGTGGTTAAGTATATTCATAACATTCCTTGTAAGAGCTAGAAATAAGCATACTTGCTTTAGAACCACTTATGGACAGATTCTGAAGTCTTTCAGTTGACAATTTTACCACTAAATACTAGTTACAGCTTACCAGGCAAAATTATAATAAACTTAAAGTGTTCACATTTTATTATACATTGCAATGTTGAATAATATTCTTTGCCTTGTGGAAAAGTGGGTAATATAATACTTTAAGTACTGGAACATAAAAGACATCAAAGAATTAAATTTGGCTGAAAATAATGTAAAATATTATATTCAATCTAAATTTCCATTTCCAGGATCAATGTTCAATGGAGTGTTCTTCAAAGGGATTCTCTAGTTTCTTTCCTTTCCCCAGTCCCTTTTTTTTATCTACCTTTCAATATTAAAACAGTTACTTATCTGAATCAGATCTTTCTGTTTAGTAGTCTGCCATGCATTCTTTTAGGAGGATTTAGTTGGAGGTGGTAGAGCACATTGTTATGACCTACTTCTGAGTCTCAGATAATTTGCACGTTGCCAGAGAGGGAATCACAGGACTCTTCTCTATGTTCAGGTTCCCTGATTCCAGATTTGCTGCAGTTGGAGCTAACCAGAATGTTTTCCACTATGATATATATACTTTTATCACATGTAGCACCTAAAGAAGAATGTGAGAGGAAAGGTGATTGGCTATAGTCAATGGCTGAAGGTGAGTCACCACCAGTTTCAGGGCTGATCAATGCATGCTCACTGCTTCTAACTTTCCTTTCTGGGAGGAAACCATCAAAGGCAGAGCCTACAGCTCATTTCCCCACAGGCAACACATTGTCCTGCCTCACCATCACAAAATATGGCCATTACTAAGTCAGCCAACATTTTCCAATTTTAATCTTGGTGTTATTTCTCCTTTTCTGATTTAACTTTAGTGAGAAACAGCAGCAACAACAACAAAACCTCCCAGAAAACAGCCCTGAAAACAAAGAAAACAAAACATGATTCAAGTACTTGTAGACATGAGGAAATCATTGGTTTCCTTAGCAACTGAATGCAGTTCTATTTTAAGAACAAGGAAGTAATTAACCCTCTAATGTGAGATAATGCTGGAAACACACATTGCAGTCTGCAAGAATTTTTAGTTTTTCCTTTAATACATTAAAATTTTAAATTATAAAGGTTAATCTCTGGTTAGCCATCCTATTAAAACAACTGTGAAATTGCCTGGAACAGTGGTATATGTCACAAATGCAAAATATCCAGATTGTAGGTTCTATTTATTGGTCCTAATAGAAGAAAATCTGTGGTCCTGTAATTTGATTACACTGTAAGACGGCTTTCTTTCTTCTTGTGCATGCAACTATATATGCCTTAATAGTTGCTTGGAGTGACATATTGTCGTGGAGTTTCTGTTTCAGTGTCTGCTAATAGTTTTTCCTCATTCTTCACTATGAAGTTAGGAGAATTGTGTGTTCAGATACATATTTGGGTGGGAGTATGCTCCTGTTCGATTAAAATCTTTACAACTAGAATTCAGAAATACAAGCTTTGACAATTATAGTGTGATTCAGTGGAATATTTAAGCATCCTGCAAACTTTAAGAACCAGAATAGTTTTATTGATTTCTCAGTTACTACCTGTCAAGTTGTAATGAATGTCTAACCACTTTGCTTGACCATTAAAGTACAGAATTTTGCAGACTTAGAAGTGGTTGTGGTGTAATCATCTGATTGCAGAATAATTCCTATTTATGTAGGTATTTAAATGGGATGCAAAATTTGAACCTTAGATATCATACTGCAAAATGTTAACTATGATTTGTAGGTTTTATAGAAATGACTGCAGTATATACAAATCTCTTTAGAGGACCTCATTCTATTGCACCGCGAACATACAAATTAAGACTTAGTGATTGATAAATATATTTAATAATACTGAAAAAATACAGGTTGATTTTCGTTCATTTTTACTGGAAGAATAAGCATATTTGATATTTAAAAAGCAAAATTAAATATTGTTTGGGATTTTGATTTGTGTATCATGCTAATGAACTTTTTATTTTCTTGTTCTTTAATTTTTTATATTGATGGCTAAGATAAGGAAAACTAATCTACTTCAGTAATACCTGTGTAATCAAGGTGACTTTATGTGATTTTTTTCAGCATTAACAAAATACAGGATTTCACCTTCTAGACAAATGTCTTCATGGTCTATCCTCATGGGCTTCGTAAGAGTTTTAGACCAAGAATACAGCTAGCCCTTGCTTCTTTCATGGTGCTGTGCATGAAGGGAAATCAGACTCAGCTTCTGAAGCAATGACAGGAGGTATAGTATTTCAACGTACTGTTCACTGTGAGGATCTTTCAAAAAATTTTTTGTTCAGGCTAGTTCAAAGTCACTATGTACCCCTACTTCTAAACTGTATCTAACTGTCAAGATGGCTAAGATTATATATTAGATATGGTCACACTTCTGCCCGGTCTGGATGATCAGATCTTATCAAGGTGAGGCTATCCAATTTCTCTATATTTTTCTTCTTTTTATTGTAAGAGAGAAACGTATTATAAGGCTACAGGCTATACATAATGCTTTGTAAATAGAAAAAAATTGAATTCCAAACTTTTTCCTACATAGTCACAGATAGGATCATCTCTCAAAGTTTTATTTCTTTCATCATATGAGAAAAAAAAGCTATTAAAAGTTTTGATGTAGTATTCTGTCATGATACCTATCATTTATAGTTTTCACATGTTGTGTGATGTGTATGAATATGTAAGTAAGAATGTGTATGTGCATGTGGGATTTTTTGTTTATTATCTTCTGGAGAACAATCTTTCAGCACTAGTGAAAAGCAATCCACTTCAGAACCTGTAACTCTTAAAACATTCTCAATCAGACTGAAAAAAAAATGTAAAAATCTCTTTTCATTTTCAATGAAAAAGTTTTTAGTTATACTTTGTGAAAGTACTGTACAAATACAGCCATCTCAATTTTATATACATAATGATGTTTTAAGCAGCCTATCTGCTGGAACTGATCATAGGAAACTCAGAGTTGTACATACAGTTTTCACCTGAGGGGGCTAAATCACTTGTTCTCTGGCCTAGAGCATTGATTTATAAACATGTATAGAGTAGCTAAGGAGTGTTAAAGTCTCAATGAAACAAATAATTTACAATATCTTCCTAAAAAAAAAAAAAAAGAATGACATGCAAAGATACTTGAGGTGGTTTGTTGGTTTTTTTTTTTTGCATGTGTGTGTGTATCTATATGTGTGCTTCTGTGTGTGCAGAGAGAAGGAAGTCATTAATTCCCAAATAAACCCTAATAGATGGGGAAGAGATGGCTTCCTCAGCTATAGTGAAAGATGAGTATTTTTCACTGAAATATCAGCTGTAGTCAGATTTTAGATTTCAGTACATAACAAAAAAGAATGCATTTGATGAGAATGGATTCGATGCTGTAAAGAGGAAATAGGCTGAAAACCTAACTGAATTCAGATATGGATAGGTAAACAGTAAGAAAGCTTACAGGATTTTACTGGCAAATAAAGATAGTATTATTTCAGAGTCTGGGACTGACACAGTAGATCCACTGTAGTAACTTGCATCAATCACTTGATGTTTATAGCAGAAGGATATATAGGTTCTTAAAATGTCTTCATAATATTTCAGAACATATCAGAAGTTTCCTGAATGGAAGACAGTGAAGTAAGATGAGTATTTGAAATACATGCTACATGTGTAATTTCCTGCCTTCTTTCTTTGATGTATGTTTATGTCCAAATGTAAACTTTTTGTTTACATTTGTGAGGATTTAGGAGTTATACTCAAATTTTAATTGTGAGTAAGCCATGATGTACTTGAGGATGATACTAGACTGGAAGATGCTACTGACTCTCTTGAGGGACAAGAGGCCTCACAGAGTGGTCTAGATAGACTGACCCATCAGTAGCATGAAATGTAACCAGTCAAAGTGCCAGATTCTGCACCTGGGATGGAGTAATGCCATACACAAGTATGGATTAGGAGAGGAATGGCTGGAGAGCAACCCTGCAGAAAGGGTTCTGTGGGTGCCGGTAGTCAGTAGACTCAATATGAGTCAGCAGTAGCCAAGAGGGCAAACTGCATCCTGGGATGCATCAAACACAGTATAACTAGCCAGTCAAAAGAGGTGATTATCCTGCTGTATTCAGCATTGGTACAGCCTCACTCAGCTTGGCGCCTTCTGTAAACTTGCTGAGGGTGTATTCAGTCCCATTGTTTTATGTGATTGATAAAGATATTAAATTGTGTTGGTCTCAGTACCCTTGAGGGACATCACTTGGACACTGAGCCATTGAGTGTAAATCTTTGGATGGGACTATCAGGCAATTCTTTAGCCATCTAACAGTCTGTCCATCAAGCTTCTATCTCTCCAGTTTAGAGGTAAAAATGCTGTAGGGGACCATATCAAAGGCCTTACAGAAGTCCAGGTAGATGACATCCATAGCTCTTCCCTTGTCCACTGATGCAGTTACTCCATCGTAGACTACCACTAGATAGTCAGGCACAATTTGCCCTTCATGAAGACGTATTGGCTGTCTCTATTCACTTCCTTCACTTCTGTATGTCTCAACGTATCTTCCAGGAGGATTTGTTCCATATTCTTACGGGGCACAGAGACTGACTTGTTGGTAGTTCCCTGCATCCTCCTTTTAACCCTTTTTAAATGTGTGTGGGATATTCCCTTTTCTCCAGTCAGTGGAGACTTTGCCTGACTGCCATGACTTTTCAAATATGATGGAGAGTGGCTTGATAACTGCATCAATCAATTCTCTCAGGACTTTGTGACAGATCTCATTGGGTCCCATGGACTTCTGTGTGTTCATTTTCCCCAGGTGGTCTCAGATCCAATCTTCTCCTATGATGGGAGGGACTTCATTCCCCTAGTCGCTGTCTTGAGTTTCAGGTGCTTGAGAAATGTGGGAAAAAATATTACCATTGAAAACTGAGGCCAATATCTTCATTAACGATCTCAGTGATGGGGCAGATCAGCAAATTTGTTGATGATACAAAACTGGGAGGAATGGCTGATACACTAACGTGTCATGCTGCCATTCAGAGAGACCTTAATAGGCTGTAGAAACAGACTGACAAGAACCCTTGAAGTTCATCAAAGACAACTGAAAAGTTCTGCACGTGGGGAGGAACAACCCCAGATACTAGTAAATGCCTGGGGCCACTCAGCTGGAAAACAGCTTTGCAGAAAAGGCTCAGTGGTTCCTGAGAGACAACAAGTTGAACATGAGCCAGCAGTGTGTCTTTGTGGCAAAAAAGGCAAATGACATGCAGGGCTGCATTAGCATGAGTGTTGCCAGCATGTTGAGAGAGGTCCTTCCCTTCTTCTCAGCAGTGATGAGACCACACCTGGAGTATTGTGTCCAGTTCTGAGCTCTCCAGTACAAGAGAGACATGGACATACTGAAATGCATCCAGAAAAGGACCAGTAAGATGTTGAAGGGTCTGAAGCATCTTTCCTATGAGGAAAGGCTGAAAGAGCTGGGACTGTTCAGTTTGGAGAAGAGAATTCTTAGGCAGATCTTGTCTATAAATGCCTGAAGGAAGAGTGAAAAGAGAACAAAGTCAGACTCCTTTCAGTGGTGCCCAGGGGCAGGACAAGAAGCAATGAGCACAAACAGAAACACAGGAGGTTCCTTCTGATCATCAGGAAAAATGTTTTTTTTTACTGTAGGGGTGACTGATCACCTGTACAGATTCCCCAGGGACGTTGTGCAGTCTCCATCCTTGGAGATGGAGATATTCAGAAGTCATCTGGACGTGGTCCTGGGCAACTGCCTTTAGGTGGCCCTACCTGAAGAGAGGAGGTTAGACCTGATGACCTCCAGAGGTCCTTTCCAACCTCAGCCATTCTGCAATTCTATGAGGTTAGATATTACAATTTCAGCTATTCTTAGCCAGAGAGGGGAGGAGGGGGTAGAAGGAAGAATAGATACTTGAAACTTTCCATAGTGTACCTGAACAGGTAGGTCTAGACATAACCAAAAAACCTTAAAAGGACTGATCTCTTATAAAGGAATGGCTGCTTTTCTCTCATATCAAGAGAGAGCCATTCCTATGAAGCTGAAAATACCTGTAAATGTCACGATAAAAACATCAATTCCCCTTCGATATTAGATTGTTAATCATTTTTCTATCTGTTACTTAAAGGACTGGCAAGGCAGATCAGAAGACTTGTTTTGTGCTTTCCCTTATTTTTATACTGACTTTTTACAAATTTTGTCTGCATTGCTAGACTGCTCTGTCCTAGAATTTTATAGGCTTTTATTAAGTGACTAAATAGTTCAGGGTTTTTTTCTATTTGTCTAACACTATCACCACTCTAAGGAAAATCATACAACAGCAGGTGAAGATGCTGTATAAAAGAGCACAGTGTGAATAAACAATATCATACTGCTCTGGCTTCACATCTTTCATTGCTGTTTATAATAAGCTAAAGGATAGGCTTTGGGAGGTCAGACACACATTGATTTGGTCTCATGATTGTGATAGTATGTTGGCTAGTGTGCGATCTTTGTTAAACAGAAAGATACAAAATGTTGCTCACCCTAGAAAATCACTGTGGGTGGTTGAAGACAGATGAACTTTCAGAAATGTATGAAGTATGCTCATAGATCATTTAGTCAGGTGGCTGTGCACATATTTGCAGAAGTATTCATACAGCAAGTCTATTGCTTCATGTCAAGGTCTTTTTTATTAAGCTGGGTACTGTGCTGCATAGCCTGTTATGAAGTAAGTGTGTGCAGGAATGTGCACATTAGAGTGGAAGAGTTAATGAAAACTCAGCCTTTTCCCTCATAACTGAACCCTCTTAGGCTTTGTGTGAAGCTGCAAAAGTTCAAGTAAGGAGAGCAATTTGATGGTCATTTCGTAGGAATAAGAGATACTTAGGTAGCACTATGCATTTTCATTGATAAAATTGTAGTTTGAATGAGCAGGTTTTGACTCTGTGCAAAACATATCTTTTTTTTTTTATCCATTAAAGTGAATGCTGGTGGAAAATCAGTACCATGCAGTGCCACATTATGAGTCACAGGGTATAGTCTTGTTTAAGTAACAGGAAGGTGGACCTTAGCACATCTCACCTCTACCTCTGTTCTCATTTAAGCACACATTTTTCCTTGCCAAGTTCTTCATCTCTTATGTCAGAGAATCAGATCACACTTCATTATGTGTTCATCTTCATCATTGTCTGCTGTGATTTCTAACAGCGATCACAGTTATGATTTTGGACTGTCTTAACGATGGGACTTCACAAGTCTGTCTATGCTAGTAAATTACAAAGGTTCTTTGGGGATGGTTTTACCTCTGTAGTTAGTCATGTGGTATGCAGTGAGATGATGTGCTCAAGGCTCAAGGCTATTCCTCTCCCACTAGTGCCAAAAATGTTACATAACAAAACTCCAGGTAGAGGACCCTAAGACAAAGGGGATGCACTTCCCTCCAGCAGGTAGTGTTCTACACACATACAGGACTTTTTCTAGCAGCAGCAAGAAGACCTGGGACAGCTGGAAAAAAAAGAATCTTGTTTCTTAACATCTGATAGGTATGTAGTAGGTGCCTTATGTCAGGGAGGAGCCGGAGCAGGGCTACTTCACAAAGCGTGATGAGCTGGAGGTTGAAAGAAGTTGACCCTTGCTCAAGAAGAGCAGCAACTCCACTCTGGCAATGTGCAGTCCTACAGCACCTGCACAGAGGGAACAGTGTCAAGATGGTGATGGTAATGGGTACCACCACAGGCCCATAACCAGCAGGCAAAGGCAAGAGGAGAAATCAGGTCCCAGGTCATGCTGGGTTGTCCAGTCAAGTCAGGAGCAGCAGGGGATGAGTCTGGATGCTGACTTGCCTACAGTGTGGCTCAACTCTTGACTGGGTGCCCTAGGCTGAGGTGCAATATTGTTCCTGAGCTATGTCCAGGGGTCTCAGGTGAGGCTGGGCAGGACCATTGGGGTTTGTCGGTGTACTCAGGGTCCTTTACCCAGAGCTCACAATTGGCATGAAAGCTCATTCCTGATAAATATGTAATGTGGTTGTAGGGTCCTAGAGCCATAATGGAAGAGGAAGATCACACCCTAGTCCCTCTCTTTTTGTGCCACCTAAATCACTAAAGAGATATGCATATGTTGTAGTAGGAACCATTGTAAGACCAATGATTTATTTTCTACAGTCCATAAAAGACCTAAAAAGCCTGGGAAACAGTTAGACTTTACTATGAATCGATGATAAATTTGCACTAATAAATTTGAGAAAAACTCAAACTCTACTACTATTCCCTTAAGCCACCAAAAATTTTATGTAGTCTTATAAGGATTCTTTGAGTATTATGTTAGATTAGGAGTAAAGTAAACAAGAGTTTTAAAGAAGCTTATTTTAAAAAAAAAAAACCCTCCATTTTTATTACCTCTCTCATCTCTCCAGAAATGTAGAAAATTTTAACTATTAAGCAAGTATATAATGGAAAATGTTTTCTTGTTTTGAACTTAGTTGTTTTGTTTTGGTTTTGTACAGGCAACTGTTGAGATACTAGTGACAAAATTAATGGCTGCTGACACTCTAATTTGAATGTTACTACATAAGTAATAGTAATGGCCTTTTACTTATTCAAAGATTGCAGTATCTACCTGTAGCTCTGTGATAATAAGTTAGTCATGTAGCTCTAATTCAGGCATAGTTCCAGCTAATGTAACAAGCCTCGCTTTCACTGTTCAGCATTTTCTTGATCAATTTCCTTTGACATTAGGTGACATTCCCTATTTCTTCATGACAGATGAGTTTCATTTAAAAAAGCAAGAAGAAATTAGATATTTTTTTTGCATCTCTCCCTCTTCCTCTGATATTAATTTATTCAGTATTTCCTACTTCCTTGCACACTGTTTTGTGGTGCAAAGTAGCTCATTTAAGGACATGATGATAAAGGAGCCCAGAAACATAAGTTTATGCCAAGAGGGTAGAACTTGTTGCCATAAGAACACCTAGACAAAGCAGTAAATTGTGACTAATTTTGTCAATGTGACTTCCACAGTCTTCATAGGAAACGGAAAGCATTCCTGAGCTCATGGACACAGGGACTCAGCACTACTGCAAGTCTGTGATTTATTTTTTTAACCATTAGGTAAATGACATTATCATGATGGCTATGATGGTTTCAGTGAGATAATTTACATCCTATCTTCTTGTTTGTCATCTGTCACTTGAAACATAGGCAGTACAATGCATAACACTGTCTAGGAGTCTCAACTCCAGAATGGACAAAGAAATCAAAGTACTCTGTATTTTACATGGTTCATAATCTGTAGGAGCCTGTCCACTATGGGTTCTTGCAGGAAGAATATCAATTTCAGAGGACTATTAATCTCAGAGGACGTTCAAAGAGGTTGAGTGTAGTGCCAGAGGATGTATCTGATATAAATGAAAGAACTTACTTGCTCAATAAAAAAACCTACGACCTTCCCCTTATGCTTTATTGTTGTCACATATAGAACCTTTTGTTGGTTATCACAAACAGACGATACTGTCTCACCTAGAAAGGCTATTGGCAAGACACAAATTCTGAAAGCCAACTCACACTTAAGAGAAGTCCAGGAAGGCTGAAGAAGAAAAGAGAAAAAGAGAACACTTCCAAATGAAGGTCAAATCCTTCTTACAGGTCAAATTCTTCTTACATGTGCATAGTACACATACTGAAAGCATGGTACCTGAGAAGAGCAGGGTTTTCTCAACAAGATGAGCTGAGATTAGGTACGGTCATGTTTCACATCACTGTGAGAGAAGTCACTCTTGCTTTCTGGGGCTATCTGGAACGTCTCAAAACCCATTCAGATTAAATGAATGTAAAAGCCTTCTTCAGGCTGTGGCTTTGGGGCAGATTCCTAAAAGGAAGACAGACATAGTGGCCATAAATTATATTCTGGTTTAGCACTTAAAAGCACCTGAGAAATAAAAAGTACTTGAATAGGTATGCTTAGACCAACAATAAGCAAAACAAGGCCACCGTCACCTCTCTACCAGCTTGAAAGCTACTATAGAAACTGTATGGAAGGTGGCACTGCATAGCTACAAGATTCATACTTCTCCACAAGGTCAAAATAGTCTCACAACGGTTAAATTTTTACATATATGCAGAGTGAATGCCTATGAGCATAACTAACCTCATAACTCTTGAATTGCTGAGTATTTACTAGTGAAGAGTGAACCCAAAGTTTTGCAAGTGATTTATGTCTGTTGTCAGTTACCAAGTACTCCAGAGATGGACCCATCCTATACTGGATTTACTGAAGAATTTGGAAGAATGAAGAAGGACACAAAGACAATTTGATTTTGTCTCTTGTTTGCTGGTTAGGAAATTTTAGCATAATTTACTAGTATTTTCAGCAAATGCATCTTGCCATTACATTTATGGTACACCTGAAAAGCAGGACTGTGACAGTTTAATGCAAAAGCAATTATACTCTATGCTAGAAGGACTAAAAGTGTTTTCCAGTGGAGGAGGGAATAGTAAAAATCTCACAGTATTTTAATAAATTAACTGTATTTTTTTCCTTAGATCTTCAATATCACCTGTCAAAAAAGCCTAAGAACCAACCATATCATTTGGCTGTTTGTAAAATGTAATACTTTTTATTTATAACTTTAGCTTATAAACCTCTGATTTCTTTTCTTACAACAAAGCAGATTTCAAAGCTGATTTGAAGCCTGTTACAATAGATTTGTTTTTAGTTACTTGTCTCTCATGGACCTTTTTAAAAGCACCTTACTGACTCTAGAAGATAGACTGTACAGTGACAAGCTTTCTACACTCAAAAGATGGTTCTCATGCTTCCTGATTTCCTTCATTTCCTTTCACTCATCGGTCTAAAAAGTTTATTCAATTTGTACCAAAGCACTCATTATCTGATTTCCAAATCTCAGACATTACATTGCTAATTCTCTGTAGTCCAGCACTTAAACATCAAAAATGCACTTAAGCAACCTTAAAAGACAGAGCTCTACTTCATTTTTATATAGACACAAATGGTTAATCTTTCAGTAAGAAAAATTGACAGAGGAAATTCAAAGAGCCATTAGGCACATAAACATCAGCAATTTTACCTGAATGCAAAATGCATTCTCTAATTTTTTTTCCCCCGTTCTTCAGCTCACCCACTCAAAGTAATTAGATACAGCCTTTTCACTTCCGAAAATTCAGTGCCACTTTTTTTAGCATATGAATTAAAAAATACAAGTGTTTTTTAAATTCATTGATTGCTTTTCTTCCTCTTTCTTTCCTAAATTAATCTCTACTCTCTCATTGCTAAAGGAGTATCTGCAAACTGAGAGTCATGATCAAGTAGAGGTGTAACAATCCCAGTTACACTAACAGTATTCTGAGGCTGAAATTGCTTTAGCGGAATATCTGGGTTACTTTAACGTATTTACCTACTTTCACTGTGGTTTTCCATAAGATAAAGCTTTGAGATAAGTGAATTACAATAATTACTACACATTGGAATATTAGGATGCTATTTTCAACCACCACCCCAGTCTAGTGTAAAATGATGACCATGAAGAAAAGATGGAAATAATATTTAGATTGCCTAATAGAGTCATCTATATGGTAACTCTTTTTGTTCGTGACTGTCAGATTTATTTACAGATATTAAAAAACTCTGAATTGTATATGTGTTGGAGGTGGTGGTCTGTTCAAATACAGTTCGATAAGATTCCTGGTGTTATTGCTTATCCTGTGATAGACAAGAAATCATAATAGCTGTTAGTAGAATAGTTTGGGTTGGAAGGGACCTTTAAAGGTCATTAAAATCAATGTCCCTGCAAGGAGCAGGGACATCTTCAACTAGATCAGCTTGCTCAAAGCCCTGTCCAACCTGGCCTTGAATGTTTCCAGGAATAGGGCATCTACCACCTCCCCAGGCAACTTGTTAAAATGTTCAGCAGCCTCATTGTAAAAAATTATTTCCTTACGTCTAGTGTGAACCTACTTCCTTCTATTTTAAAACCATTACTCCTTGTCCTATCACAACAGGCCCTACTGAATAGCTTCTCCCCATCTTTCCTGTAGGCCCCCTTTAGGTACTGGAAGATCACTATAAGGTCTCCCCAGAGCCTTCTGTTCTCCAGGCTGAACAGCCCCAACTCTCTCAGCCTGTCCTCATAGGAGAGGTGCTCCAGACCTCTTATCATCTTCGTGGCCCTCCTCTGGACCCTCTCGAACTGGTCCATGTCCTTCTTAATCTGGAGGTTCCAGAACTGGACACAGTACTCCAGGTGGGGTCTCAGGAGAGCAGAGCAGAGGGCCAGAATCATCTCCCTCGACCTGCTGGCCACACTTCTTTTGATGTAGATCAAGATGCAGTTGACTTTCTGGGCTGCAAGTGCATGTTGCTGGCTCAGGTTAAACTTCTCATCAACCAACCCCCTCAACTCCTTCTCCTCAGGGTTGCTGTCAATGCATTCTCCATACAGCCTGTATTTGTGCTTGGGATTACCACGACTCATCTGCACAACCTTGCACTTGGCTTTGTTGAACTTCATCAGGTTCACACAGGCCCACCTCTCCTGTCTGTCCAGGCCCCTCTGGATGGCATCCCTTTCCTCCAGCATGTCAACTGCACCCCACACTTTGGTGTCATCGGTGAACTTGCTTAGGGTGCGCTCTATCCCACTGTCCGTGTTGCCAACAAAGATGTTAAACACAGCTTATCCCAATACCAGCCCCTGAGGGATGCCACTCGTAACCGGTCTCCACTAGGACATCGAGCCATTGATCACAGCTCTTTGAGTGTTACCATCCAGTCAATTCCTTATTCACTGAGTGGTCCGTCCATCAAATTCATATCTCTCCAGTTTAAAGAGAAGGATGTCGTGTGAGACAGTGTCAAATGCTTTGCGCAAGTGCAGGTAGATGTCAGTTGATCGTCCTTTATCCAGTGATGTTGTAACCTCGTCATAGAAGGCCAACAAATTGGTTAGGCACCATTTGTCTTTAGTGAAGTCATGCTGGCTGTCACCAATCACCTCCTTATATTCCATGTGCCTTAGCATGGTTTCCAGGAGAATCTGCTCCATGACCTTGCCAGGCACAGAGGTGAGACTGACTGGCCTGTAGTTCCCCAGGTTTTCCTTGTTCCCCTTTTTAAAAATTAGGGTTATGTCTCCCCTTTTCTAATCAGTGGGAATCTCACTAGACTGCCACGATTTCTCAAATGTGATGGATAGTGGCTTAGCAACTTCATCTACCACTTCCCTCGGGACCCTTGGATGCATCTCATTGGGTCCCATGGACTTGTGCACCTTCAGGTTCCTTATATGGTCTTGAACTTGCTGTTTTTTCTCCAACAATAGGTGGTTCTTCATTCTCCCAGACCCTGGTTTTGCCTTCTGCAGCTTCAGCAATGTGGCTAGGGCCCTCGCATGTGAAGATTGAGGCAAAAAAAGTCATTAAATACCTCAGCCTTCTCCATATCTCGAGTAACCAGGTATTCCCTTCCTTCTGGAGAGGGTCCACATTTTCCCTAGTTTTCCTGTTATCCCTGATGCATCTGTAGAAGCTTTTCTTGTTGCCCTTCATGTTCCTGGCCAGATTTAATTCTCTCAGGGCTTTAGCCTTCCTAACCTGATCTCTGGCTACTCAGACAATTTCTCTATATTCCCCCTGTCCTTTCTTCCACCCTCTGTAGCCTCCCTTTTTTTTTTTTTTTTTTTT
>JAAGAY010136205.1:0-13049 GCA_011801015.1 Ardeotis arabs | reverse complement strand
TTAAAAAAAAAAAAAAAAAAAAAAAAAAAAGAAAAGTGTACCTTTGTATTATGGCCCATAATACAATTCCAATGATGTTTTGATGTTTCAAAGTGTCTGTTGCATCAAATAGTCTCCTACTTGTAACTTTGTGAATACTTTTTTCATCATTTCTTAGGGCTTGAAGGACCTGTGTATCCAGTTGACTTTCTGTTGCAATACAAGTAATAAAATATTCTTTGCTCTCATTTCAAATAAAATCTAGTACCAGTCATTCTATAGCTTTTCTTTTAGGGAAAAAAAATAAATCCTATTGGTATTTCATTTTGTTAATCATGTACATGGTACACAACTGTTAGCCCAATTTCTTACCTTTTGTTGAGGAAGTATACGAAGTTTGGAGAAGGCAGTGGCTTTATTATGACCAAATTGTCAATGATGGCTTTTTGCCAGTGCAACAGCAGAAATGTTTGGGCAAGGATAGCTAAGGGGAGGATTCTGAGACTTCCTTATTCTGTAATCATACTTTTCTGTCATTTCTACTTTTATTGCTCTCTTTCTTTTACTTTATCCCTTCTTTCATTTTCCAAGCCGTTGCCTTAATATGTAAGAATAGTGTTTTACGTTACACAAGGATTCCTCCCTCCAACTCTTCCCATTTTCTTTCTCTTACTCTATCATTCCTTTTGTCATTGCTTTTTATTTCCTTCAAGCTTTTCCAGGCCATTGTAGCTCTCTGGTTAACTGGATCAGTTTGCCATGTTAAGGGATTTTTTTTTTTTTTTTTTTAATTTGAGAAAGAGAACATTGAGGAGAGTCATTGACGGAGGAACGCTGTCGCATGTAGGGACACGCGTGCGCTCAGCAAAATCCAAGGTCGAACTAGACAGGCAGTGACGATTAGACAATGCAAGGCACATGGATTTTTAGATATGGCCTCTTCTGAATTTAGCTACTTAACTCCTCTATCTTGACAGACAGAGACAGAGGCTTGTAGGGAGATGTGCTGTGCAGGAGTAATCTTGATTAAACAACATGTGCTGCTGATGTCCCCCTCGGCACTGAGATTATCACTAGTATTCCAAATTAATAGGCATCTGTTTAAAAATATCTATCATTGAAGGACTGAGTGCTAGTTTCACTTAAACCTTTATGATTCTGTGCAGTAACTGAGGTAGTTCCAGTCTGTGTAGTCCTATGATAGAGTCGAAACAGACATGTCCAGTGTTGTTAATGACTGCAGCTACGTTCTGAATGTCAGATGGATTACTGCAATTATCCTTCTTTCCTGGACTCATTGTGTGTCGCTTTAAACAGAATCACTGTTTCTTTCTCTAGTTTCTTAAGTTGCTACTTGAACCTTGATAAGGCTAGTGCTTTCAAACTCTGAGGTCTGTGATGACAGAGATTAATAAAGTGGGTGACAGTGGAGAAAATACTTTTTAACATTGATGAGGAGGAGAGAGCAAAGATTTGCAGCACGACTGAAGAGGACCTTGGTTACATTATGATCGACGTAATAGCAGAACTTTCAGCTTGGTAGTTTTTTTGATGTTGCTGTAACTACTCAAGTCACTCGCTTTGTATGTGAACTGAAATGGGTGCAGGCCCTTGGCGCACTGGGAAGCCTTTTTAGAGTTGTTGCTCCTACTAAGCTTTTGATAATTATCACGGTTCTGTTCTGGTGACATCCAGTTTTCTTGTCAAACTTGTTTCAACCTTCCATGTGCCTGTGAAAATAAACAATGCAAAGAGAATTGTAAGAAACATCATTATGTTTCAGCAGGATTAAGAGCTATGGAAACAACTATAAGGGTGCATCTATTACCTAACCCATATAGTTTCTGGCTATGGAAAAGCTAAAAACTTTTCCCTTATGTACAAAACAGGAAGTATGGTAGTTAAAGACATGATGGTTTCTAACTTATCAGCATACCAAAAGTGGCAAAAGTAAAAGTTTGAGACTTCAGAACATGCAGGAGATCAACAACACCTGAACAGAAGAAGCAACTGTGTTAGCTGTTGGTAGCAGAGTTCATGTCTTTATGGTGGATGTCTTTTTTTGTTGTGCACAGATTTAATAGTTGGCAGATTTTATTCCATGCAAGAAAAAGGTGTGTGTATTTGTACCTTCCCCGCCCTTGAATACGCATTTTAAGTTAGATATGCCAGCATAACTAGTCCAAGAGGTAGTTTTGCATGATTTTTGTAGTGGAGATGATCACCATAAGGTACAAGTGAAAACTTACAAGGTAGCAATGCACAGAATGCTTGGTTTATAGTTCATTTCTCTAGTAAGTTTTAGCAGGAGTTTATTTTCCCTTAATATAATGGAAATCTGAAGCTAAGATATGTAGGGTATTTTAGAAATAAGTAGGTGAGTGGATCTTAAATCTTCATGAATAACAAAAAAAAAAGGTATTAAAATAAGATGAATACAACTTTCCTTGAAGTCAGTAATTCAGATATATTGTTTTGTTATACTAAATGGATATTTTACAACAATTAGAGATTTGCTGTTAATTTATATCATCATTTGATGGACCGGATTTGTACAACAAAGATGATAAATATGTCTTTGTTAATATTTTATCTTGTTAAATCAGCTTAATGAAGATAAAGACTTTGTTTTCATGATCCAAATGTTTTAAAATACAGCTTGGAAAATGGAAAGCTTGATTAACACAGATTAAGTCTAATTGAACAGTCTGATAGTATTCCACATACATATCTGGAATACAAGGGTAAACCTGAAGATTGATATTTTTTTTTTTATTTTTCTAAATTATAGATAACAAAATGTAATACAGGCTGGACAAACACGTTACTTGGGGATGCAGAAGGTGGAAACTATTTTCTTTGTTGGAGAATGATACTAGCCAGTTCTTTTTAGGAGATCTTTGTGAGCTATTTTGCTCACAGCCTTTGACTCTTCAGACCACCAAGACACTTGGAAGAGGCCATTGAGATATTTGAAATCCCACCCATAATGAATCCTTATTTCAACAGTGATTTAATACAGTTTCATCCAAAGTTGTCTGCCTGCCCCTTACCTGCTCTGGCCTCACATGGTCCAAAGCCCAAGAACATAAATTTGATGGAGTCAGCATTGCCTTTGTGCTGTTTACTTGCTGAGTTGGAGCTATATTGATGGCTCCTTCCCACTGCTGGCCAAGATCAGTATCTGAAGAAATCTGTCAAGGATGTTCAGCTACCCAGGCTAGCATTCTTTGAAATACTGGCTTTCACCAAAGGAGCTGACTATAATTTTCTGTCTGTTCTGGGGCACACTTGAAGAGCAATGGACTGCTGTAAGATTTTTCTTTTCTTGTTGATGTGAAAATTTTACACCGCCCTCTCCCCCCCACCCCACAAAAAAAAACCCCAAACAAACCACAAACCATAAATTTAGTCTATACTTTGTGTATAAAAATAATGAGTTACAGTGAATGGGAAAGGAAAGCATTTGTGTACTTTGAATGCATTCTAAGGGTTTTGGTACTTGGAAAAAATAGGTGAAACACCTAGGAAAGAGTGGCGAGGATTCTTTTGGTGACTGGTCACCTCACTGACTAGCTTATAACGTTGTCAATTAATTGACTTCCCAAACTTTCAATAATGACCTTTTTATTGCTAGGGATTTTCTTGGAGGTAGCCACCATTGACCCACTACTCATGTCTAAGCGTTGTAGGCCTAAGGTGTCAGGAAGTATTGAGTCCAGAATGATTTTTCTGCTAATGTGCAGATCTGAACCTTCTCAAATCAGACGAGTTGCACAACTATGCATTACCTGGGGTTCTGGTACTTACCTGAAAGGAAATAAGAGGAAATACAATCTTTACAGTATGTTACACATAAAGCGGCAGCTGGCCACCAAGCCGCCATCTGGTCGTGATGTGGGAGGTAATAACTCTGGGTCAGGTTTTCTAATCTTTCATCAGGCAAAATTCCCTTTGACTTTTTGAAAGTAACCTGTTGGGTATTTACTTGCTCTGTAACAAGCTGCTCTCTGAAGAAATATTTTCTTCTTAACAATTCGTTTATTTTTGTGGAAAGCAGAGAAATTGGGCATTGTAATGCAGAATATGCAAAACTAAATTAGTAAGTGGAGGAGCCATTACCCATGAATTACCCATAAGAAATAGCATAATACCCTTATTGACCTTCTCAAGGTCTCATTATGTGCATTTTTCAAGGTCCTTGAGTCTTGTGTGTTGTTCTCCCCTCTTTGCCTTCCCAACGAAGTTATTGTTGCCTTTGTTATTCTTGCTGGTTCCTAAAGAGGCAGGATGAAAAACTGTTTTGTAAAATGCTGAGTTGCCTACTCCTCTCTACTATTCTGTGTGTGTCCTGCGTCTGTCTTCTCTGATTGCTTCATGTTTATTAGCATCAACTTTCTATTCATGTGTTCTCATTCTTTCTGGAGTGTTTCAATATGGGAGATCCCACCATGGTAGAACCAGGGAGTGAGATGTAAGATTAGTGTTTTCTTTATTTTTATTAAATTCTTGGAAGTTTTTTCTTTTCTTTTTTTTTTTTTTCTTCTTCTTTAAGCTTATAACCCATGTCTAGGACCTGAACTTCAGAAAATTTCTGCCATGCCAGATATCTGGAAACTTGCAAGCTAATTGTACTGCTATGGTAAAATGGATTTATCGAGCAGAGAATTTGGCCCTTCACTATGTAACAGCCAGCTGTAGTGATATAAATGTTCGGCAGGATTCTGATAAATGTGTTAGGCTCATAGTGAAAGATTTTTATTCAGTTTTGGGTTGAGGAGGAGAAACAGGCGTGAGACTCTCTAGTACATTGATGAATACTTCCCCCCAGTTACACTATGAACAGCTTCTGGGACTGTTGAGGAGTAGATAGAAAGCTGCAGGTTCACAAATAATGGTTGGAAGACTTCCAGGCCATAATATGTTTGATTAAAAACACAAAACAGTAACAAGCTAGTTAAATTAAACACTGAAATCTAATTAATGAAAAGAAACCTATGCAAGTGACTTCTGACCCTAGTTGTAAACCTGAGAGATTGGATTTACTCCATGGTACGTTTTAGATTATTCTCTGCAAGATGTGTATATGCATATTGGATTCTGAGATGCCCAGTGTTCAAAAGGGAAGGAAAAACTCTGCAAATATATCCATGAACCTTTTTCTTTTAGGGTAAAGGTCACATCATCATTAACATTTACATGTAGAATTGCTAAACTGGAAAGCTGTACAGAGAATATAAAGATCCAGCCTCACTTCTGTCCCTCTGAATGAGGTGATGTGAAATATGTGAGGCATCTACACACTTTCCCCCCTGTGAGCTTTGTTTCTTCCAGATTTTTTTTTTTTTTTAATTTTTATTTTTTTTTCCCCTCCCCAAAGGTCTTTGGAGATGCAAATGCAAATAGAATTGGGCCCACCTGCTTCTGTGCTTGGTATCAAAGTATGCAAAAGAGGAAAGTAAGGAAGAACTGTTACATTCTATACATCTTCCACTGATTTAAGTGTTGTGAAAGAGGAGTTACCGCTTGAGGAGCTACCTTCCATCTTGTGGCTCCCTGCTGAGAGCAGGTGTTTTATGTGCACTAGGCTGACAATCGTTGTCTCTCTGAAGCATTAACATGCTGCTGATAACCACCTGTTGAAACACATTGATTGGACCTTGTTGGCAATGGGAGTAGAATGGCTGACAGTTTGAAACTCTTTAAAACTGAATTTGGACAGTGCAGAAATGCTGTGGTCAGCCAGGAGCGGGATGTGTGGGTCCCCCAGGAGTCTTCTCCAACATGCCGAGTTATTCTCTTTGCTTGTTTTATGACTCTCTGATACAGGCAAAGGACCAAAATGCCTCAAACGTACGCTGAGGGCGACTTTCTGAAAACTGTGTCTGCTGAATTTGGGCTGCTGATTAGGAATGTCGGTCTTCTAGTTAATAAAGAGGGTTAGATGTTCACAACATGTCATTTGCTTGGTGGGACATTAGGCTGGGTGACGTGTGCGGTTTTTATTTTTTGGTTTGCAGTTTAGTAGCGATGCCTGTGTGCTTTCCTTGCCCTAGGTGCTGCCTTCTGAAAGAGAGGGGGATGGCAGTGCCTGCCCTAATGGCTGCCAGGGCTCAGGGGGCAGTGGGGAGGGGAGCAGAAGGCATCCAGGGAGCAGACATGTGGCTGGGCCTTGAGGGAGTGGAAAGGAATTTTATTTTATTTTATTTTTTTTCTCTGAGAATGTAGCAGAAATGTGTAGAATTTGTCATAATATAAGAAATCACTGAAAAGCTGCTGAATTTGAGAGCGAGATCAGAGGGGAGAACCTTCCTCATAAGGACACAGCAACTGGGGTAATTTGTTTTCAAATATTGTAGTTTGACTCAGGTGGCAGACCTCATTAGTTTAAAAGGCTGTGTTATCCTCTTTTGTTTTATTAAAACCTGATATTTGTTTTATTAAAATCTGTTATTTAGAGATGGTGGATCTGGGGATCTCCTGAACAGAGTTCTTGCTGCAGTGATGAGCATGGGGAAGGGAGGGACCAGACTGGATCTGTGCTGTCCTTTGGTTACAGCTCTGCTGGGTGCTCTCTCGTCACACTGACAGCTCCAGGCTTCTGCGTACCCACAGTGATCCCTGAGCTAATGCCAGCTCACAGTCCTCCCAGGTTAGCCTTAAAAAATTAACAGCCTTCTTTCAGAAAGTCCTTGGGTAAAAACGCTTTGTGGACTGCAAATGGTCCAATGGTGCACTGGGGAACCGAACTTTGGTCAAGGGTTGTGGGTGATGAGCCCTTCAAGGACTAGTTCAGAGTGTAACTGTGGATTGCGTTCCTTGCTAGAGTTACAGTGATAGCGTGAGTACAGGGTGGCTTGGTTCTAGAGTGGTGATATGTAAAGAAATGGTATCATTTTTTTGTGTCAGGTGACTTTTCTGTTAGACTAGTTCCTTGGGTTGACATGCCTTATTGCAACTGAACGGCCAGATCTGATGTAAAGGATGAGGCAGGAGTAAGCAGGCAGGAGAGTGAGGCCATCTCTTTCAGGGGTGGTTACACTAGACTGCATCCCTTCCTTCATGATCAACCTCTGTTTTTTGTGAGGAAATAAAATAAAATTTCTCCCATTACTTGGCCACTTGTGGATATCTACCTTTAGTGGAGATGTTCTTGTAGGTGTTTGTGTCAATATGCGTATGAGGGCATATGCATATGTATGTGGGATTTTTTTCTTTGGTGTGTGCTGTTTTCTTTCTTTTTTTTTTTTTTTTTTTTTTCCGTAGACATTTGAAATGGAAACAAAAATGCTTAAGGTCAATCCTTAAAACGGATGAGTAGCTGCTTTGTACCAGCTCTGAGTCAAGCTGTCTTTTAGCTGGCAGGCAGATGTTGGGGTTACTTTTTTTTCTTTGGATGATCAAAGAAGAAAGTAAATTCGTGTTTGGATGACCTTTGCCTAGTTGCAGGTACACAAATGCGTATTTTCAGCATTGTAAATGCTTCATGCCTTGCAGCGTGCCTGCCCAGCTGCCACGTAGAAGATTTGCAGAACAAAAGAAAAAAATTTATTATAAAAAATGTTAGTCTGGGGGTTTTTGTTGCTACATGTTTCAAGCTAGGCTGATACAACATGATTCCCATTGGCTTCAGAGTGGTCTCAATGGAAAAATAAAGCTGTGTAATTGACTGGATTTAGTTCCTTTTGTTTGAAATTAAAGGATAGAAATGTTTGGAGGAATCCTGTTTAGGTAGCCAACAGTACAGTGAAGTTGAACTTTCAGGACTTGAAAAGTTTGAAATAATTTAGTATTAAGTTTTGCCTTATTTCAGATTTGTGTGGGAGGAATACTTCTGGAATACAGTAGATGATGACAGTCTTTGTGCAACATGCGGGATTCAGCTTTTGCATTTTCTTTTGTAGGAAGTTAATCTGATTTTTCAGCAAGATACCTTCATTGTCACAGATGATCCTTCTTCTGTTCACAACACCTTTTGTGCTGCCTGGTGTCAGTCTGATTCTGCTCATAAGCTTTGATGATATCAGTACGTAATCTCTGCCACAGTAGTAAGTCTTTAATGCCCCGCAAGTGAAGATTTGCGATGTATGGTTTTGCTGTGCAGCCTCTCAATCTGTCCGTATTTAAACTAGCTGTAAAAAGTAGCTTTGTATGGTTTGTAAGTATGCATATGTAGCAGAGAACTAGATCTGTACACTTGAGCATGTAGGAGCATTTCTTCAAAATCCAATGTTTGACAGCGCGTAATGCTTCAGAGCTTGGGATCTTACCTTGTCGCTTTAGAGTAACTAGGGTACAAGAACAGTGCCTGTGGAAGCGACTGAAATATTTGCCTTGACAGCTGTAACTTGTTCTAGTTTTGCATCCATATAGAACCATGGTGACAACTGCAAGGTGAGTGTTTACTGTTGTTTGAAGTCGGATGCATCTCTTGTTTCAGAGGCGCTGCTTTTGCTCTATGTGGCTTCCCTGACAGTGGTGATGGTCTCGGGCATTTGCCTGCCAGCTTCTCTGCAGCACGGTGTACCCAGTGCACGCTCTTGGCCTGACTTGCTTTCCACAGGGGAGTGTTAGAACAAGATCTCAGTTCCTTTTATGTTACTGTCCAGGCTGAGCCACTTGGCAGCACAACCAAAGTAATAACGTGCTGTGTCTACCGCTGTGCGCACGGACTCAGTGGTAAGGAACAGTGAGAGGCCAAAAGTCTAATGATCCGTGATTCATCGCAGAATCTCTGTAGATTGAAAATCCTGAAATCTGCATGATAACCAATGCAGATTCATTGGCTGTTTGTCTCTGAATACATCAAGTGTTTCTGCAAGGGTGCTAAAGCACAGTCTTGTCTGAAGCCATTTTTATCATTAAACATTACTAAATGTTCTGATATTCTGCTTGGCACGATGCTATTGTGAAATGAAAAAGCTATATGCACAAACATGTCCAATAAGCTTCCCCAGCTTCTAGCTGATGACATTAAATGAGCTGGTCTCTGAACTTTCCTTAAATTTGCTTTGCTATAAAAAAAATAAGAAATTGTGCCTTGACCAGACTGACAGAACTTTCCGGAAGCTTCTGGTCAGTAACAGCCTGATTCTTATTATGGCAGTAATTTTTTTTTTCCAGCAGTTGAGAGACCTGACATTGTAGTGTTGCTGCAGCGTTGTGCAAGGTGAACAGTGCTTCCATCCTTGAACTCCTGTGGTTTTGTGACCTTCTCCCACACAGTGTTAAGCAGATTCACAAATGTTTTGACTAGATGGCAACCCCAAGTTTGTACATATTCGCAGGGATGCCTTCTGCGCCTGCTGCCTTGCCCTGGGACATCTGTTCAGTAGCTCTAAGAGCATCTGCTATAAGTGCTGGTGCTGCTCCTTGGAAGAGGCTGTGGGGCTTCATTTGGCACTTGATCAGGGATGACAGAAGCTGTAAAGTCAGAATGATAACTCTGCTTTATTTATGTTTGAACGTGACGAAGGGGAAGATTTTCAGAATTGGATGCAAAAAGTAGTTTTGCTTTAGTCCTTATTGATCTTATTGGAGCATTTAATCGGTATTTGGCTTAGCAGATGGTGCCCTGTCTTCATTGTGGGATATTTTAGTGTCTCGTGATGGGTGGTAGCTTTGTAAAGATCAGAAGAAAAAGTGCCATATACACTAAGGATATTCAGAAGAACATATATCCCAGAGCTCTTCTTGGAGTCGTATCTTATTTGTAGTCTGTGAGCCCTCCGTTCTCTGGCCACTTCCACAACCTGACAGCAGTAAAACCTTTGAATGAAATGTGGTGGTGTTTGTCACAGGTTAAGGTCACTGCTGAGATTGATGTGATGAATAGATTAATATGTTTCTTTAATGCAAATGGTGGATTAAGCCAAGTCACCTCATAGAAATATTTCGCTTTTTCTGCTTCAAGTGTCTTACGTGTTCTTATTTGATATTGAACATGACTTTTCCAATTTTGTTGGTCATTACATCCACAGCAGCTGTTTCCAACTTAAAGTATACTTTCAGGCACCTTTTTCTCCTGATCTGGAAATGAAATGAGCTGTCAAATGCACAGGTAAATACTTGCTATGGTTGTGACTCAAAGAAGGGAAAAAAAAAAAAAAGCATTAAACATCACTGAGTCAAGCTTTATTCTCTCGTAACAGTATTTGTGTGTGAAGTACACAAGGTTGCAAAAGTTGCCAGAAAGAATTGTAAAGCATCTTGAGTTGATTGTGAAATAATATTGTCCTTCTGTAAAGCACATTGCATGATCTTAAAATATCCCAACTTTTTTGATGTGCATAAAATTAATCTGAATTTGGCAATGTGTTTCTTTTCTCTTACACATTGGGATTTGAATGAGAGACTGTGGACAGACCTATAAAAAGTATTTGAGTTCTATAGTTGTATAAAAGAAGCCAGCAGTAGCTTACATGCTTAGCAAATATGTAAATTCTAGTAGTGGTAAGATTTCAGCCAAGGTCATATTGTATTGCTGTTCCATAAAGAGCAAGCTTTCTTAATATGTGTGTTCTGAGACTTTCATCTGTCAAAAATGCATGTTACTTTTGCTCACGTTGGTTTAAAAAATATAAAAAATAAATCCTCATTGACAAATAACAAATAAAACAAGAAAACATCGCTTGGCGCTAACAAGCTGACAAGTACATTACTGTCTCACACGTCTCTTTCTCGGAAAAGGTCTTGAGGAGGGTAGCGGGGGGCCAACTATAGCGACAGGCGTCGTGCAGATGTGATGCTGAAGCAGAACGTAGTACTTGATGATGTCCCTTAGGCTTTTGATACAGATCTCATGGCAACGTTGCAAGTGCACACTTGCCTACTCCTGATACATTTATTCAGGCAGTCCCAGGTGCTGCAATCCTTGCAGGAACCCTGTCTTGTTCTGTTCCTATGTTTTTCTTCTTCCTTGGAAAATACTGGGAAGTACCTGTGAAAGGACACACCCGTTGGAGATTAGTTCATTTTCTTGCCTCTTGTATGGTAGCTTCTGTTCATTTCCCCCCATTCTTTACTTGGTTTTTAGTAGATAAAATCTTCTGCAATGGCATTTCAAGTCAAAGATGAGACAGTTTAAAAAAAAAAAAAATCCATGTATTTTCTCTGGCTTTACTAATTTTCTCACAGGTTGATGATTTCTTACCTAAGCTTATGTTTTTCCACTTGCTTGTCTTCCATTTCACAATTTGCAGATTAGAACTTGAAAACAGACAGGTGCATTTATTTCCAGGAGTGAATGGCCTTTATGTCATTGCTTTTGAAGAGGCTTTCCTCCAGAGTCTGGTGGGAGGAGGAAAGAAACTATGTTGGCTGTTGAGAAAGCTGTTTACACACAAATTATATTCTGGTAGAGAAAAGACAACTACGTCATCTGAACTGTGATCGTGGTGAAGTGTGTGTGTAGTCAAGATCTTGATGTGAATTTGTGCATCTTCAAAAAAAAAAAAAAATCAATGCAAGAGTGTTGGTTTATGTTTTTTAAATACTTGAAATAGATACATGTTGGGCTAATCCAGCCAGTTTCTGCTGTTGGGGTTTTGCTGGTGTTTGTCTGAGCATAACTGCTGCTGATTTGCACTTGTTGAAGGGTGGTGAAAAATAAGTGCAGAACTTGTCTGCTGTCATCCTCCTTTCCTGTCACTGAAGAGGTAAAACGTGGTGTTTTATATGGTCCTGTGGCACTCAGCAGTGTATTTGGTGTATGTACATAAAAATGTTAGTGCTGGCTTTTTACAGTAAATTCTCACTAGTCACTTCTGTATTATATAAATTAGTCAGGAGATTGACCACAAACTCAGTGCGTAAGCAACAAGCTGTTTTTAGTCCTGAAGCAAGTACTGACACTAAAGCTTGTCAGATGAGAAACCGTGTTGCTTTGCAATTCCCGATGCTGTTTAAATAATAAAGCAGAGATGTGATTAAGTACAGTATCTGCCTCACCTTTCCGGGGCTGGACCGTTACCTTTTCGTTAACAAACAAAACGTTGTGTAGTAAGCGATTAGCTCAGGGGCTGTAAGAGATTATGAAGAATGAGCGCAGGAAGCGATGCGCCTCCTGCAACAGGAGCTTATCTTGCTCTCAGCCTCTTAAGCTTCTATGATGAACCATGTAAATATATATATACTTACACAAATACTTTGTGTGTGAGAGACATACTAGAATATTATGTAGCTCTCATTTTTTTTTTAGTTTTCTGCCTCACTGCTGTTAATCTGAACAAGAGAGACAGTCTCTCTAATGACTTCCTTTTGTGCTTTGACAGCAGATGGCAATTATGAAACGTTTAACTTTGTAAGTATGATTTCACTGACAGTACTTGTCCTAGTGCTTTCCTGGCTTGAAAATGCCAGCAGCAGTACGTGCTGTATTTTGACTGTGCTCTTACTGAGCATCAAAATAAATTAATAAAAAAAAATCCCTCCAGATTTCTTAGGATTGTAATTTAGGTATTTTAATGAGTGGTAGCGGTGGTAGTTGCTAATCAATATTCTACTCTCCTGCTTAGAAAACTCCTGTTTCTCTCCCCTCCTTGTGCCTTTATGTGCATGAAGCAGGCCAGTTCCTTCACAACATAAGCCGTTCTTGTTTTTCACAGTCTGTACTGCATGTATTTTATTTGTCCGTGTGCCTGCTGTGTTTTCATTCTGTTTTGATTTTGCCTTTACCTGCCTGTGACTGTTTTTAGCTTGCCACTTGAGGCTTTGATTCAGGTGACCTGATAATGCTCATATGTTGCCTGAAAAATGTAATGGCAAGGCATTGGCGGGATGGAGGAGGGTTTGAGTTTCTCTTTTGGTCAAGATTTATCGTCATGGTGTTCCTTTTCCCGGTCTGTTGTGATCTTTTGTGCAGATTCCTAGCTAGTGTTTTATCTTCTAAGTAAGTTCCTCCTAAGAAACTGTTTTTCAGTTTTCATGTTCTAAAAAGCCTCCACTTCACTGCTGAGAGTTATTCTTGATGAAGTGCACACACCTCTTGTAACATGGTCCACACTGGCTATTAAGGTCAGTGTAGAGCTGCACAGTGTAAAAGGCTTGTGTGAAAATGAAAATTGGCACCT
>JAAGAY010136203.1:17400-29265 GCA_011801015.1 Ardeotis arabs | reverse complement strand
CCTGGCCCCCTTTTTTTTTTTTTTTTTTTTTTTTTTTTTCTTTATTCTTTAATTTGAAGGGGCAACAAACTCCACGGGGATCCGCGGCGGCTCTTCCCCTCCCTCGCCTCGATGGGGATCGCACAGCCCGGGGTGCTGCTGCGGCCCCTCGGCCAAGCCAGAAAGTTTTAAAACACCGTTTGTCGGAAGAGCCGCTGCTGGGCTTTCTGAGAGGCATCACTACACAGCTTTAATTCCAGCTCTGACGTCTGGACCGGCGGCTGGGATGACCGCTCACGCCGGGTCTAACTTCATAAATCCTCTGAATGCTAAAGTTTTTTTTCTAACACTTGGAACAAAGCGCCAGATGCACACACAAAAGTTTAAGGCATTAAATCGGATTACCTGCTAAAACCCAACAACTGTTCTTTTTGTTGTTGTTTTTTTTTCTTAAAGAGTGTAAAAATACTACTGACACCACATCTAGAAGTCATCCACTTCCAAGAAAGAAACCGCTCACAGCAAAACAGAAAGAAGCAGCAGTTGCAATGCAGCTGCCTTATCACCAGAACAGGAGCCACAGCCCAAATTTAGTTAAGGGAAAAGATAAAAACCAACAAGAGCAGAAAATTCTGAATATCACAAAGACAGACTGGAATTACTGCAGATTGGGCTGACACCAGGATAAGGGGGTTTAAAATAAGCAAGATGCATCAGCATTACATGGCACACAAATTTGTGCGATTACGGTTCATGGATTGTATTCCTACTACAAAAATCATATTTTTCCCTCTAACGATTTTCAGTTAAACCACTGAATCTACCAGTTCCAGAAGTACATTGGGCAATGCTCCATTCTCTGCAAATGCTCAATAAATTCACCCAAACTGTGGATCTAAACTCCTGGTAAAACGTGGTTAACTACTCACCTGACAGGCCCCTGATCACAAACACACACTTGTTCTCCACACAACAAAAACTGCAATGTTTCCAATTATTTTGAGGACAGAAATCTTCCAACTCTGACAGTCTGCACTCAAAAACGTCCCTGAAGTAAGGCTGTTTAATTACTGCAAATCAAGCGATGCATCCCCTGGCAACCCAGCAGCTCGCAGGGGGTGCCCCCCCCCGGGGCAGTCCCTGACAAGCCGAGGGCGGCAAACCCCAGCGCCCGCCCCGCTTCCCACCAGCCGGCTCCTTCCAGCGCTCGGCCCAAACCCCCCGGCAGCGCCTGCACGCAGCTGTCCCCTTCCAGCTCCTTCTCCTTTACGTCTTCACGCTGCCCCTGCCTTTCCTTTTGATCCTCCAAAGGGGAAAATCTCAGCCTCGCTGCTTTGGCCCTCCAGACCTTCACAGCCAGCCGCCGTCCCCTCGCCGTGCCTCCCACGCCGGCCCGGCTGCCCTCCCCGCGGGCCCCGCCGGGCCGGGCCGCCCCCCCGGGCCGCGCACAGCCCGCTCGCCGCCCCCCCGCCCCGAGCCTCACCTGCCGCATCAATGCCGCCCTGCAGCCTCCGCGCTCCAGCTCTCCCGCCGGCACCCGCAGCCCCAGGCACGCCCAGACGGACGGCCCAGACCCGCCAGCTCGGGAGGAGGCCGGCGCGCCCTACGACCACCGCGGACCCCAGCGGCCCTCCCAGCTTTGCTGGCGGCGGCGGCAGCCCCGCTCCCGGACGGGGAGGCGACCTCTCTTCCCCGGGCTCCTCCGAAACCGCGGGCCGGCTCCCGTCGGGCCTCAACGCCCCCGGCCGGAGCCGCGGCTCCCCGGACTGGGCCGCGCTCCGGCGTCACCCCGGCCCCGCGCTGGGCCCGGCCGCCGTCGGTTCCGCTTCCTCGTCAGCCTGCGCCGGGCCGAGGGGGCGGGGCAGGACGCGGCGCGCGGGCCCAGCTGAGCGCGCCGGCCCTCCCCGCCCCGGGACCGCAAGCAAGGCGCCCCATTGGCTCGCGGTCAGCGGGAACGAGGCGGGGAGGCGGGGCCGGGGCCGCCACGCAAGCCAAACAAAGCGCGGGGCGGGTGACGAAAGCCGAACGCAGAGGAAGAGGCAGCAGTCGGTGTCTGTCAGGGGGCGTGGCGAACCCCGAGAGCTGGCTGCTGATTGGCTAAAAGTAAAACCAATGGAGCTGTGGCCCTTGCACGTGCCCCGGAATTCCATTGGTCAGAAAGCTGCTGATTTGCATGCGGCGCTGTATTTATTGCCTGCCCGGAGGGCGGAGGCCTCCTTTGAGGGGGGGCGGGCCGGTGGGGCGTCGTTTCCTTTCGCTTCTCTTCGGTCGGCTGCTCCGCCGGGCTCCCCGGGGCTCGGCTCTGAGCCAGGCTGTGGAGGAGCCCTGGGGCCGCTGTCCCCCGCAGCTTCTTGTGCTTTTCGGGACCAGCGCTGGGGTGTCCCGCAGGGAGGTGCCTGGCTGTGCCGTGGGTTTGGCACCGAGCATCCCTTTGCAGCGTGGGCTCGGTCGGCTCCTCGTGCCGGCTGCCCAACCTACCCCTTCTCGCTGATTTCGTTCGAGCTTTTAGCTGTTCCAGGGAGACAGGTGACCCCGGGGCGTGGCTGGGTGCCCAGGGTCGGCCCGCTGCAGCGGGTGGGAGGCCAGGCTGCCCCGGGTGCCTGTGTGAGGCTCCGAGCGCGGCAGGGGCCCGAGGCCTGGCTGCTCGCTCGGCAGCACGCTTCTGGCCGCAAGTTCTGTATTAGAATCATAGAATGGTTTGGGTTGGAAGGGACCTTTAAAGCCCACCCAGTCCAACCCCCCTGCAAGGAGCAGGGACATCTCCAACCAGATCAGGTTGCTCAGAGCCTCATCCAACCTGGCCTGGAATGTTTCCAGGGATGGGGCATCCACCATTGTGCTTAAAGGTTGCGGGTAGCATACGCGATACCATAAATGCGAAACCTGGGAAGGCCTGGTGTCTTGCAGAGTTTGTCCTTGGGTACCCTGAAGCGGTTTTTTAAAGAAGCCGTCTCCAGGAGCCTTGCTCAGTGCTGTACCGAATAAAAGGGGTTGAATTTCATTTGCGAACCTCATGTTTTGGCCCATGTCCCAGTGACTGCTCTCTGATACTTTTATGTAGTGATTTCATGTGAACTGCTAGGAAGAACAATTTAAAAAAAAATATATTTGAACAGGGTTCTGTGTGAGATTTTTTTTCCTTAATACATTATTTGTGGAAAGAACATTAGGTCATCCTCTTTCTGAAACTTTGTGATTACCCTAGCAGGAAAGGATGCCTTAGTTGTCCTCTTCTGAGAAAAATCTTTGTAAGCTGTAGCTTAGAAACCAATGTCTTAACAATTTAAACTTCATGATGGCATCTAAATTCTGGAAGACTGGGCTCCTGTGGAGAGTGTTGCAAGTAATTATCTTATGGTGGTGGACTGAACTTGACGCAGAGCCCAAGGCATGTTCATCTCCTATAAACACGCTGTAAAGCGTATCTGTGAGTAACCGAGTGTACTGCTATAAATGGAATTTGTAAACAAAAAGGAGCCAAGTTGTTTAATGATCTTGTCTCCACTGTAGAGCTTTGCATTTAAGTCTACATCTTAATTCGGGTGGATTTTTTGTAAAGCAAGTATTTTGCAGTTTTGTTATAATGTAGCACAAGATCATATGGCTTATTTTTGACACTTGGCTTGACCGCAACCAAATTTAACAGTACTGACAGGAAACGACGCGTTTTGCATCTACAGTGCCATATATTTCCATGGTGCTTTGCAAAGAGACGTGAAGGTATGTTCAGCTCCCCAAGGGGCTCGGAGTTGAAGATTTTCATTCTCTCTGTATGTAAATAACTTTATGTGCTTGAATAGCCCCATTGCCTCGAGTGGACTGTTGAGGTGTGAAATTGCTCATGTGTGTAAATGTTTGTGAAAGAAAGACTGAATGAGGAGTTGGACAAGAGCCAGGAGGCAGGGGGTAGGCTGAGATGTCAAAAGACACTTGAACTTTCATTCACTCTTTATTAATCGTAGGGAGGGTCTGCCATTGTGCTTTGGCAGACCTGCACAGATACAAAATGCAAATAAACACGCGGTGTTTGTTGCCATGGTTTTCTAGACTAGGCAAGAACATGGACTTGGACTTGTTGCGTATCCTGTGTATTTTAAGGTGTGAAGAAACACACTGCATGTGTAATAGAAACACAGCAAGCAACGCAGAACTGTCCAGCAGAAGGACAAAGTCAACACTGCTGTTTTATGTTGAGGTGGTTTCAATTTTGCATCTAATGTTTATGGTCATTACACTAATTAAAACATGAAATACTTTTTCAAAGGTCTTGGATGTAAAAGCCACCAATATGGTGGATGGTGTCCTGTGTTTTCCTTTTAGGTTACTTGGGAGTTACTACACTTCATTCATAACTCATTCATTCATAAAAGGCTCTTAAGTTGTTTAATCAAGCAAATGATAATGGATGCTCTTTGTGTTCCTAAAGCAGTTCTTTCCCATGCAAGTAAGAGGATTTAAACCGAAGGTCAGACTTCTCTTGCTGATCCTTTATGGCTTGCTAAAAAGGAAGCACCTAATCATGCAACTTTATTTTCTCAGCGTCTGAGGCCAAGCCCTTAGAGAAAGGGGCGGCATGCACCACGTGCAGCTGTGCTGCTGAACCCTGTTCTTTGCCTGTCCTGGGGCCGCGGGGACTCGGGGCTTTAAGCGTCTCTTATGAGCACAGTACTTGGGAGGGAAGATCCTGGGCTGCCCCCTTCATCTGTCTGTTTAGGATATAAATCCTTTGCAGCAGGGCTTCTCTGTGGAATATTGGAGAGCAGGGAACTTCAGCTTCCAGCGAAGCCTGCACAGGTAGGGAGATGTAGTTTAGTTATCGGGCAAAAGTTTGTATAACATTGAACCAGGCAATTACAAGAGCTGTAAAAATGGTCACTTGAGCAGAGATAGTCAGTGGGGTTTGTGGGTTTTTTTTTTTTCTTTTTGAGTATTTTTACTCCAGCGCAGAAAGGGATGATAGACATAGACTTGAGGCTCCTGCTGGCCATACTTGTAAGAAAGATGGGGAGAAGGGGAGAAGCTCTTTAGCAAGGCCTGTAGCGACAGGACAAGGGGTAATGGTTCTGAACTAGAAGGAGGTAAATTTAGATTAGACATAAGGAAGAGATTTTTTTTTTTTTTTTTCATGCTGAGGGTGGTGAAACACTGTTGATGGTGTCATTGCATGTCCAAGAATCCACCAAGAAGAGATGCCCTAAGTGACTCTTGGAGCTGGTGCCTTGTAAGGGAGAAGGTATTTAAAGCGTGAGATAATAAGGTACAGGAAACAGGACTGTGAGTTCTGCTGCTCAGAAGAAAACTTGTTCTAGAGGGAGTTGCTGAGCTTGTGGCAAGAAGGTCTAAAGCCGGTTTTGCGTCCCTGCCTAAAGCCTATCTTTATGTTCTGGAAGAGATGCAGCACATTTTATTGCAGCCTGCCTCCCGCCTGTACTTTTTCCTGCTTGCTAACAAAACTGACCTTTCTTTGTCAGTAGGGTCCCCATAATTCCTGTATACTTGGAAAAGGGAAACTGTGAGTGACCACATGAATTACACGTTAGACATGGCCAGAGTCAACATCAGTTAGCACACAGGAACTGTTGGTCACAGCTGTGCTAGAGGTGTGTCTGCTTTTCATCTGTTTGTGTGGAAGTGGTGTGACTTCAGAGGGATTACAAGTGATTATGAAGTTGACAGCGGTATAGAATCATGGAATGGTTTGGGTGGGAAGGGAGCATTAAAAAACACCCAGTCCAACCCCCTGCCAGGAGCAGGGACATCTCCAACCAGATCAGGTTGCTCAGAGCCCCGGCCAACCTGGCCTGGAATGTTTCCAGGGATGGGGCACCCACCACCTCTCTGGGCAACCTGGGACAGTGCTCCACCACCCTCAGGGTAAAAAATGTCTTCCTTATGTCCAGTCTGAATCTGCCTCCCTCTGTTTCAAAACCACGACCCCTCGTCCTGTCACACCAGGCCCTGCTGAAGAGTCTCTCCCCACCTTCCCCCTCAGCCCCCTTTGGGCACTGGGAGGCTGCTCTCAGCTCTCCCCGGAGCCTCCTCTTCTCCAGGCTGAACAGCCCCAGCTCTCTCAGCCTGGCCTCACAGCAGAGCTGCTCCAGCCCTCTCAGCATCTGCGTGGCCTCCTCTGGACCCTCTCCACCAGCTCCATGTCCTTCTGATGCTGGGGGCTCCAGAGCTGGACGCAGTATGAGGACTGGGTCTTGAATTGTCTCTCCTGCAGGCGCTGGGTGAGCCCGGCTGAGGCAGGACGCAGGCCCGGCCCTGGGGACGGAGCTGCGCTGTACCGGCCGCGCCCCGGGGCGCCAGGAAGGCTTTGTGGGGCTGCCTTCGTGTGGGTGTCGCTAGAAACACTCGGCCGCTATCTTAAAAAGTTACCAAGTCCACAAAATCCAGAAGACAGCTGCTGCCGCTTGAAAGCTCCTGTTAGGGTTTGGGCTCTGACCAGCCGGAGCCCCGAGGGTGGGTGTCGGTGCCCGGCGGTGTTTGTGCGCGGGTTTCCCCGCCCGGCGGGACGGGGCGGCCCTCCCTCGGGAACGCCTGTGGGCTGGCGGGGCTGGGGCCCTGCCGGTTCCCCCGGCCCCGCGCAGGGCAGCGGCTCTTCCAGCCCCTCCGACCGCCGCTCCCAGGCGCGGTTCGGGGGCGCGGCAGAGCCAGCCCGGCGGCGGCTGCCGGTGGCCCCGGGACTGGAACCGGCCGCGTCTCCCCGCTCCCGGCTCCGTGCCCGCCCCGACCGCCGGCGGGGAAGGGCGGGGCCTGCTGCTTCTGCGCTCGGCACTTTCCGTCTCGCTTCGGCTGTTTCCGTGACTCTTCGGCTCGGGGTCGGGCGTTTCCGTGCTGGGGGCGGGGCTTTCCCCGTTGTCAGGGGTAACGCAAAGCCTCTCGGAGCGAGTGCGGCCTTCGGCGTCGGGACCGCGCTCCGGGGCCGCCGGCGGGTGAGAGCGGGCGGGGGGCGCTGGCCCGCTGGGGTCGGTCCGAGCGAAGGCGGCTCGGCTGGTTTCTTCCCGGTCGGCCTGGGCCCGGCCCGCGGGAGCGGGCGGTCGCAGTCAGCCTGAGGCTTCGCGGCGGCCGGGCCGCTGCCTGCGGGCGCCCAGGGAGCGCGAACGTGGCGGGCGGGTCCCGGCGGGTTCCGCGGGCCGTGGCGGTTTTGTGCTGGCGAGCGGCGGGCGCGGCTCGGCCGAGCGGACCCGCGCGGGTGTCGGCCCACGCGAGGCGCTGGCCCGCGGGCAGAGCTGGAGGAGCGGGCCGGGCCGGGCCGGGCGGGCTCGCCCCCTCCACCTCCCTCGGCGCGTTCGGGGTTTAAGCAGGGTTTTACTGTTGACCCTCTCTGTTTCACCAATTAGAGGAAATCCTATTTAGTCGTTAGCCACCTCTTTTTGTAGCATAACTCGGTTTTGTGTTCTAATCTTTTTCTGGGGCTACCTGTTTAAAAAACACTTTAAGTTTTCAAAAGCTAGCGTTTCTTACAGGCGGGGATTAGAAGGAAAACCTCTGGTTTTGCGTAGGTCAGGTCTCATCAGGGAAACGTCACAGCGATGCGCACAGAAAATCCGCTTGTGCCCGTGCCTGGGGATGGCTTTCTGGTGAGCGCGGGGCCGGTAGTAGTTCCGCAAGAATAGCAAATGTAATCGTCATCAGCTAAATGTGCTGATAACAGAGCATAAAAGTAGCTTTTTAAGAACTGTCACCAAAGACAGAATAGCATAATTACAGGGTTTTTGTTGATTATTTTTTTTTCCAGAATGTGGATTATTGTGTTTTGAAGTATGTCCATGTATTCTGGCTCACTGCTGGCATTTGTAGCAGTAGGAATCTTGAGGTTACCAACCTAAATCCCAGAAAATTAAAACAAATGAAGGCTATTTGTTCTGTAATTTATTTTAACACTTTGTCAACTTGTAAGTAATGAATGTAGAGGTTTGTCTGGAGGGAAATCACTCCGTATCAAAGGATAATTTTCCTTACTGAGTCCTTGGGAAATCTTGTGCATGTCTATGTTGGTGGGTGCAGACAAGCGCAGTCCTTTGGCCATGCTCTGAGGTGATGGCCAGTTATCAATCGGCATTGGTCCCTGTGTCAGTGGTGTATGACCTGTGAGGTGATAAACCCTGAAATAAGGCTTGATTTCCCCGAAGGACCCAAAATCCTGAGCACAGGGCCACATTAGTATGGGTGTATGGTGTCTGGATTATAGCTGGCTTGTGTCTGGCCGGTTAAGAACAGGGGCAGGGAATGACCATGAACTTCTCTTAACTTTTCTCTGTGGGAAGACATTCATGTCATATCTAATGTTTGTCTGTGTGAACCTGATGAAGTTCAACAAGGCGAAGCGTGAGGTCCTGCACGTGCGTCAGGGCAATCACTGGTATGAGTGCAGACCGAGGGACACGTGGACTGTGAGCAGCCCTGAGGAGAAGGACTTGGGGGTGCTGGTGGATGAAAAATTGGACATGAGCCGGCAATGTGCGCTCACAGCCCAGAAACCAACCCCATCCTGGGCTGCATCCCCAGCAGCGTGGGCAGCAGGGCCAGGGAGGGGATTCTGCCCCTCTGCTCCGCTCTGGTGAGACCCCCCTGCAGCGCTGCGTCCAGCTCTGGAGCCCCCAACATCAGAAGGACGTGGAGGTGTTGGAGAGGGTCCAGAGGAGGCCACGCAGATGCTGAGAGGGCTGGAGCAGCTCTGCTGTGAGGCCAGGCTGAGAGAGCTGGGGCTGTTCAGCCTGGAGAAGAGGAGGCTCCGGGGAGAGCTGAGAGCAGCCTCCCAGTGCCCAAAGGGGGCTGAGGGGAAAGGTGGGGAGAGACTCTTCAGCAGGGCCTGGTGTGACAGGACGAGGGGTCATGGGTTTAAACGAAAAGAGGGGAGATTCAGACTGGACATAAGGAAGACATTTTTCCAGTGAGGGTGGTTGAGCACTGGCCCAGGTTGCCCAGCGAGGCAGTGGATGCCCCATCTCTGGAAACATTCCAGGCCAGGTTGGCAGGGGCCCTGAGCAACCTGATCTGGTTGGAGATGTCCCTGCTCCTGGCAGGGGGTTGGACTGGGTGTTTTTTAATGCTCTCTTCCCACCCAAACCAGTCTGTGATTCTATGAACTCTTACAGTTTTTATGAAGTGCTTGTGGGTTGTTTCGAAAGTGTCCATCAGATACATCTAACCTGATTACTATCTGGACTTGGTCGTGTTCTATTCCAATCCTCAAAGTGGTTAACTTTTTCAGAAATTCATGTCTTTTAGACCTTGAAAAAACAGAACGTGCAGTGCCAGAATCATTTGCAGAGGTAGTTCTACTTGGTTTTCAGTTTTTGTCTTTGAGGGCGTTTTTGAAGAAGTATCTGTCAAAGCTACAGAGTATAAGCACCTGAGCTTGAAGCAACAGTAAGCATGTGAATAATGAATTCCCAAGATTACAACAAGGAAATGAATGTTGGTTTAGTGATTTTTGCGCCACAGAGTAATCCACTTATAAGCAATTTATTTATTTAGCAGTCTCCTGTGCAATTTTGTATAGTTACTGAGACAGTGAAAAGTATTTTACATTAGGGATTGTCCATAATTTACAAGACAATATCACCAAATCTTGTTTTAGTAAGTGCTAGTCTGCCTTTTCAATATATGCAGTATTGATTGAAAAACTGGGTTTGCTGCCCGTTGATGCTGGAAGGGCTATAGCTATAGCTATCCCAATTGGAATGAGGTAGACAACGTGGCTTGATGTACCCATTAGTGAGCTGATCAAGAGAGGCACTTTGCAAGCTTGACAAACTTATTTTCTTCCCTCCTTGAAGGGGACCGAAATAACTGAATAATAGCAACAGTTACGATGGCAGGGGCAAGGAGCACTTAACGGCTGGAAGAGGTGGCTCTAGAAAAGGTGAGGTTTTGTGTGATAAACTTATTTCATATGAAATGTCTTTTTTTTTTCATTTAGGCATCTCAAGTTTTTGTTAAATGTTTTGTTTTGTTTGAAGTTAATTTCTCTATCGGTTCAAATTTTGAGCCCATATAAAGATTATATTCAAATGTGGGCTAAATTCTTCCCTTGTTAGAGTAAAATGAAACAGATGAAAAAGGAGCAAAAGTGGTAGAATGGGTACAGTATTTTGGAACAGAACTGGGGATTTAAGAAGACTATTAAAAACATGAAATAAAGATGAAAACCACTCCAATTTTTATTTGAATGGTTTGTTGTGTTGGCAATAAAACTAGACCCACATGCCACTAGGGGAACGTGGAGGATTTTGAAGGCGTGAAGATAGACGTGCATGGATCTTGTTGGAAGATCGAACTGCTTGTTAGTAGGCTAACTATACTGGGTGGTGTTTTGGTAGCTGGTAATTCCTGTTGTTCCTTGTAGTACCAGGGGCAAGATACAGAACAACCAACTTATTTTAAAATGTAACCCACCTTTCTAACCTGTCCAATCAAAGGTGTTGAGTCTGATTTAATTTCTTTTTTATTTCTTTTTTTTTTTTTTTTTTAGGGGGGAAGACAGCCTTCTTAAAGCAAAATATTTACTTTAAGGGCTGACAGAATATTCAAAGAGACTTTAAAACAAGAGTCTCTTTATGGCCGTTTTACATCCAGCATCCGTGTCCAGTTGGTGACTTAGACAAACCCAACTGCTGTGCCTGCAGCGTGTGCCTGCAGGTCCTTAACTCACGGTTTAGATCTGCCGGAGAAAAAGTCTCTTCCTCTGAAATGCCAAGGGAGTCCTTTAAACCCTTCACAGCTGGTTTGTTGGTTTGGTTTGCTTTGCTTTTTCACCAGGTCTTGGCATTATTTGCTAATAACTCTTGAGGTGTTTTTCTCCAGCTGTTTTTTCTTTTGAAACCAATACTGAAGCCAGTAAGATCACGCAACACAAATTCCCAAGGACCATCTCTGTAGATGAGATATATATTAAAGATTATTAGTGACTTCTTTCATTTCTCACATGTGGCTCTGAAAAGAGCATTGTTTTCAGGTTCTTTTTCTTGGACCACCAGCACTTACTGAGTATTTTCATTCAAATGGAGATAACAGTTCAACAGTAGATAACAGATAATATGAGTTAAACTAATCTTGCCTAATTTCAACAGTACAAGTTCCAGAGTGGTGACAGCTGTTAAAACTTACTTTGAAACCCCAGCTGTGTGACTTTACAACATAAAATCACTCTGTCTCTACATTAATTGACATCTTCGGATATGAAGTATTGGAAGTAGCTTGCTGGTAAATTCTGAGTTATTTCAGAATCCTCTGAAGTAAGCCAGCTCAAGCCGCTGGTGAGAGATTGGTACTAGCCTGTGCGCACCGTGAATCTACAGACTGCAAGGCTCAGTATTCCTCTGTATTTTTAAAAAAAGCTGCTTTGACCTTTTTCATGTCTGTGTAGTGCGTATTAACAAGATGATGCTGTAGCTTTATTTTCCCCCAATTTTTTAAGCATACTTGTTATTATACATTTAGTATATATTATATATAACATAGCATGTATCACGTGTGTATGTTTTCTATACCTAAGCATACCTGTTAGAAATGTTTGCTTTCCTTGTCCAGGTGTGCAGTCTGTGACGGCTGCTGTTGTGATGGCTGTGTATGTGGATCATCGAACAGAAGCTCCTGATTCTGTTGCCTCCCCTTCTCTTATCGCATGGCACCCACTCCATCCACTCCTGGCAGTTGCTTCCATCAGCACAGCATCCGGGGGCCGTGTGGATGTCTACCTGGAACAGGTGAATAGTCAGCGACTTTGCTTTTGGGCTTGATACCGTTTTGCTGGTTTGAAACTTCACTTTTTTAATATATGTATTTGTGGTCTTACTTATGCTCCTTGAATCCCTCTCTCTGGATTTTAATTACTATCCATGTCCGGTGCTATCTAGGCCATGTCAGATTCATCAGCTA
>JAAGAY010136203.1:0-17380 GCA_011801015.1 Ardeotis arabs | reverse complement strand
AAAAAGGGAAAGAGTTTTTTTTTTTTTTTTTTTTTTTTTTTTTTTTAAACTCATAAGTGAATAAAATGTAGTGAGAAATGCAAATTTAAAAAAATCATTCCTCCACCTGGAAACTGAGCTGATTTGCTAGACTCAGCTTTTTCCATATGAGTAGGTTGTTTCCTAGTATGGTTTCTGCCTGTAGACAGCTATTTCCTTTGTATACTCTAAACTTTACACAGGAGGCTTGCTTAGGACTTTGGTTTGCATAATTTTCAGGAAAAAAGTGTGATATTTAGGGAAATGGTACTACAAGCTGTCTAGCAGCTGACGTACTGGAAACGTTTTAAGTCTGTTAATATAAGTAACCTATAAAATGTATACTTTTCAAAGTGTCCTATGAAGAGTTGTCATCCAAATTTTGCAAATGGAAAAATAAATACCTAGAGAGGTTAAATGATTTGCCTGAAATATTATTGCAAACCATGCACAAAGGAGGGTCTGCCCTTAAGAGCTGTTTAAGCACTGGGTTATTCTGTGTCCTCAGTGAGGTGCTTTATTCTTTTTCAAAAGTTGGGGTTTTTTTTACCTTGAAATGGACTTGAAGCCTTCTTATCCTTCATACAGGAGCAAAAGCTTGGTATTCGGTGAGAGCTGCTCGTGTGTGCTGTGAGGGAAGGGTAGTCTGGAAGAGCAGAGTGAGGCAGTCACTTCACACTGCTGTGTTTTCATTAGCAGTTTTCAAATGGATGTACTGCATGTTGTAGCACATTTTTATGCATGTGAAATTAGCCGTAAAGAGAATTTGTGTAGCCACTTCATATCTCTTGCAGGAAGCTCTATTACATGCCAGTCCTTTGTCACAGAAAAATATTTTGTGAACTGGGAAGCAAATCTGAAGGTTTAGCTGCAACCTTGTACTGAGTTTCCCTTGTACTGAGCTTGCACTTTCTTTCCATTTGCAGGGAGAACATGTGTCCGACACACACCTTGAGAGAAGCTTTCATGTCACAGAACTGTCCTGGCACCCTTCCAGACTGGTTCTTGCAGCAGGCTGGGAGACGGGAGAAGTTGTGATACTGAACAAACAAGACAAGGAGCACCACAGCGTACCACCAACTCATAACGCCAGCGTTACAGTCCTAAACTGGAGTACAAATGGTACCTGCCTCGTGTCTGGTGATAGGGTGAGTAGCTGAAACGCCACGTGTGTGTTTGATGCGGAACACGGCGTTGCAAGCCCTGTGATGGAAAGCAATCATGGAACGGATAGTTAGGGGACGGGCTCGTAGCAGGGGAGATAAATTTCCTCGCTTTAGGTACAAATTAAGACTGTTAGGGAGTAAAGTCAAATCTCGGTGTTTTAACTTTTTCTACAGTACTCATTGCTATTCTATCAATTTATCTTTAAATAAAAGTGTATCTAATCTCGGTATGTGCTGGGCCATAGATTGGTGTTTAAGGCTATTTAATGGTTGGGGTAGTTGAGGTATGTGAATTATTTGCTCCTGTCTGTGCAAGAATTTTGTGGCAGGCTCATGAATAAAGCCCAGATGTTGAGAAACAAATTCCAACTACAACATATTCATCCGTAGTGAATGCATAGCAATGCTCACTTAGGTACAAAAACCTCATGCTCATCTCTCTTGTTCTGTTTTTGTTAATACTCTAAAACAAGTCAGATTTATTGTATGGAAAATATGCAGTGGAAATGTTTGAAATGTGAAGTCTTTATTTCTTGAGTTTTCTCTTTATTTCTTCAGTTGCCTTTTTATATACTGCAATGAGAAACTAGCTGTTGAATATTTAGCATTCAGGATTAAGTATGCACAGAAGGTTCTGGTTTTGGCAGTTCTTGAGACAGCAAATGAAAAAAAAGAAAAAGAAAAAGATTGATTTTTCTGTATTTTCCCTGATGTAAACTTGAGCTTGTCCAAGAATTTCAGTTCTGCCCTTTGAGAATTCTTACCTATATGAGTCAGAGGAAAATACCATTTAAAATCGTTCCTTGTAAGATCCTGTTGCAGTATTTGACAGAAATGCAGAAACTCAAAATTGAGTCAAAGATGAATTTGTCCTCTTATTTATTAGAAAAGAGAAAATGTTGCCCAGACAAAAGAAGGTGATACGCCATGTAACTGGGGCCTCATTTATCCAGGGATCACGTGAGGCAGGCTAAAGCCCTGACGGAATTGAATCTGGCCAGAGAAGTAAAAAACAACAAGAAAGGCTTCTATAGGTACATCGGGGACGAAAGGAGGTCCAGGGAGAATGTAGGCCCCCTCCGGAAGGAAACGGCTGACCTGGTTACCCGGGCCATGGAGAAAGCTGAGGTGCTCAATGACTTTTTTGCCTCAGTCTTCACCGATAAGGGCTCATCCAGTTACACCATCCAAGCTGTGGAAGGCACAAGCAGGGACTGGGAGGATGAAGAACTGCCTATTGTAGCAGAAGAGCAGGTTTGGGAGCATCTGAGGAACCTGAAGGTGCACAAGTCCATGGGACCTGATGAGAAACATCTGTAGGTCCTGAGGGAACTGGCGGATGAAATTGCCAAGCCACTGGCCATTGTATTTGAGAAGGCGTGGTGGTCTGGTGAGGTCCCCGGTGACTGGAAGAGGGGTAACATAAGCGCCATTTTTAAAAAAGGGAAACAAGGAGGACCTGGGCAACTCCAGGCCAGTCAGCCTCACCTCTGTGCCTGGCAAATTCATGGAGCAGACTCTCCTGGAAACCATGCTAAGGCACATGGAGTGCAAGGAGGTGGTTGGTGACAGCCAACATGGCTTCACCAAGGGCAGATCGTGCCTGACCAATCTGGTGGCCTTCTATGATGGGGTGACAGCATCGGTGGACAAGGGACAAGCAATGGATGTCATCTACCTGGACTTGTGCAAGTAATTTGACACTGTCCCACACGACATCCTTCTCTCTAAACTGGAGAGACATGGCTTTGATGGACAAACCACTCAGTGGATAAGGAATTGGCTGAATGGCTGCACTCGGAGAGCGGTGGTCAATGACTCAATGTCCAGGAGGGGACCAGTGATGAGTGGCGTTCCTCAGTATTGGGCCCGGCCCTGTTCAACATTTGTTGGCGAGATGGACAGTGGGATGGAACAGCAAGTTCGCCGATGACACCAAGCTGTGCGGTGCCGTCGACACGCTGGAGGGGAGGGATGCCATCCAGAGGGACCTGGACAGGCTGGAGAGGTGGGCCTGTGCCAACCTCATGAAGTTCAACCAGGCCAAGTGCAAGGTCCTGCACATGGGTCGTGGCAATCCCAGGCACAAATCCAGGCTGGGGGAGAATGGATGGAGAGCAGCCCTGAGGAGAAGGACTTGGGGGTGATGGCGGACCAGAAGCTCAACATGAGCCGGCAACGTGCCCTTGTGGTCCAGGCCAATGGCATCCTGGGCTGCATCAAGAGGAGCGTGGGCAGCAGGTCGAGGGAGGGGATTCTCCCCCTCTGCTCTGCCCTGGTGAGACCCCATCTGGAGTACTGTGTCCAGTTCTGGAGCCTCCAACATAAGAAGCAGTAGGAGAGAGTCCAGAGGAGGCCACGCAGATGCTGAGAGGGCTGGAGCAGCTCTGCTGTGAGGCCAGGCTGAGAGAGCTGGGGCTGTTCAGCCTGGAGAAGAGGAGGCTCCGGGGAGAGCTGAGAGCGGCTCCCAGTGCCCAAAGGGGGCTGAGGGGAAAGGTGGGGAGAGACTCTTCAGCAGGGCCTGGTGTGACAGGACGAGGGGTCATGGGTTTAAAATAGAGGGAGATGGATTTAGATTGGATGTAAGGAAGACGTTTTTTACTCTGAGGGTGGTGGAGCACTGTCCCAGGTTGCCCAGAGAGGTGGTGGATGCCCCATCCCTGGAAACATTCCAGGCCAGGTTGGCCGGGGCTGTGAGCAACCTGATCTGGTTGGAGATGTCCCTGCTCCTGGCAGGGGGTTGGACTGGATGGGGTTTGATGCTCCCTTCCCACCCAAACCATTCCATGATTTCCATGATTCTCTATGGACATAATACATTAATGTAGCCATGGCTTACATTAACCCTATATTTATGAGCAAACTTTTTTCAAACTGATTTATTTGGTGTTAGATCACAGTAACGAAGCCATATTAAAACAGATATAGCTGTTCTTAGAGGCAGATTTAACAATTTTATAGACTCTTCCTAACTGCTCCTCTGATGAGAGTATGAATCAAAGTAGAATAAGCAGTGGTTTCAGGGAAATCCTTCACATGACAACACAAAGCCGATGCCTGTGTTGACATGAACGCTCTTCAGTGTCATGTAGCTTCAGTCGCTGTAGCTGGAAAGACCAACCTCAGCAGATGGAACGGCAGCACATTTGAACTCAGAAAAGTTCATTCTTGCAAACTAGCTGTTACCCTCTGCAGACCTTGAAACACACAGCAGAGCGCAGTTCAGGGCACTCCCCGATTAACGAAGTGTGGGTCCTTAAAAACCTGCAGCTGTGTGTGCAGTGGCCAGCTCCAGCTGATCAGCCTGGCTAAGAGCCCAGGCTGGTGAGCGCACAGCTGGTTCAGCATCCTGCGGCTAGCTCCAGGATGGCGTCACGCCCCGTGCCACGCTGGGTGGGCCTGCTCAGCCCTTGGGTTGCGCTCTCGGAGTCCTTGTTCCGTGGTCTGATGTGCAGCGTAAGTACGCTTCATTTCCTACGTCTTTCCCAATAGCTTTTAAGTTTGTTTTTAAAATGTTTCCCATGGAGATTTATATTGAGGTAACTTGTATTAGGTGAGTGCTGGCAGGATCATGCTCTGCTCATATTAAAGGAATACCCTTAGAAAGAAGATAAATATTTGAGCCCTGATTTGGTTCCTGTTTGATCTTCATTGGGACTTCAGAACTGAGACTGCTCAGCTGAGAACATTCAGTCATTGTAAATCCTGAGTTGCAAGAAGATTATTTGAAATAACTTCTGAAAGTTGAACAGCATGCTGTGAAAGTCAGAAGCTTTTAATATGCGTTTTAAGTAACAAATAACATGGATGACTTCCAGGTTTCGATCACACAGAAGAATCCTGAGGATCTGGGTGCTTTCTATAATGAAAGCCTGTTTGTAGGGCAAGTAGCCTTTGTAACAAGAAGCTGTAGCTTTGGGTTGTTAAGAATAGTTGGGAAGATACAGGATACCTTAAGAGTAAATCTTATAAACGACAAGGTCAATGTCCTTTCTCCTTTTCAAGTACCATTTGAAAACAGACCAGTGCTGCATCCTTTCTGCAACCAGTCACACTTAGAACAGGTGGTGAGCTTTCTTATTTCCAGTCTCACGTGTTCCAAACTCAGAACTAGGTTATCCGGATACAGGATGGGATAGCTAGAACGGGATGGAGGGTCAGCAGCTTTATAAAGCTGGAAGCTCTTCCTGCAGCTTATAAATGGTGCATGTTTTCTTAGCTGCAGTCCCTGGAATTTGGTGACATTTAAAGCTGAGGGAAAAGTGAGAGGAGGAGCCGACAGGACATGAACTTTCAGACTGTAGGATCCTGCGGTTTCCAGAGTTAACCAGCAAACATTGTATGAACTGCAAGTGGCCTCTGGGCAGAGGAGAACAGCACTTTCACAGATGCACAGCTGTGTCACATTCTTAAAGCTGTAAGAGACAGCGTTGCACTTAATAAACAGGTTTGGGTGGTATAAATATTATCATCTTGCTGCTGGAAAGAAGTTAGAACTTTTGATTCTTAGAGAACAAAAGAAGGAAATGTTACCTCGGAAGGCCTCAGTTGCATCTAGTGTGGCTTCTAGTTAGGATTGCGAAGAATAAATTTTTAGCATGTACCACTACTACTAGCCTTTCACTTCTAGAAAGAATGTACTCCAAAGAAAAATAGAGAAAATTATAATACCGCTGTATTGTTATCTGTCTTAATGAAATAACATGAGATTGAACTTGATATTGCAAATTGCTGCTCTTTTTTTAGTGTAATGCTTACGCAGAGGGCCTCCAAATGCAGTGTGGTTCCCTAGACACTAACATAATAACAATACATAATAATATTAAAATTCCAGCTGTGAGACTGTAGCGTAAGTTGGTTTATTGGGATGGTTAAGGTGTTTGTCGTGCTGAACTGTCTTTTTTCTTCTCTGCCTTCTCCATCCTTTCCAGTCACCAAAGGTTTGGTGTGCGTTCTGAGCTGGCACTGCAAAACGCGTGTTCCCTGCAGGCTCTGAGGGCCAGCTTATGCTGACCACTGTTGGATTGATCAACTAACCAGTCTTCCTTTTTTTAGCATCTATGATTCTTCTAGTTACTAAGCTCTGTTTCTAAAAATGAATAATTGTTGTACTTGAATGTCTACTCTGAAAGAGGAGGAAAGCTCCAGAAATTCTGAAATTCTTTCCTTAGATTATCTGCATCCTGTGACTTCACAAGTGTCTACTTGTAGACCCATGCTCATCTGTATCAGTGTTACATGCACTTACTCAGGGATGCAGATCTTATACTTTACTGTCCTTTATTCCAATATTTTTTTGTTTTAGAATCAGACTACTTGCAAGAAAAAAGTGGAAAGGGTTACCTGAACGAATATTTGCATATGCTACTTGCAGAGGAAAAGCAAGGCTGTTCCATTTAGTTGCTCTGGCAGTGTCATTTTACTAAGAATGGATATGACCAACAAGCTTTTGTAGAGAACTTGGTTTTAATTAGCAAATAATATAATGTTAAGGATATTTTTTATTCCTTGTGGCTTAGTTTTAAGTGGGAGTAATTGTATGTGTCAACTAAATTAAAGGAAAGGTGTTGCTCTGTTAATAAAATGTTTATTTTTACATGCACTGAGTAGCTGGAGTCTCGATTCTCATGTGTGTGCCAAGTGTAATGAATTAACTGTTGTCTTTTTCTAGCATGGTGTCTTGGCTCTGTGGAGAGTGGACCCGCGAGGCAGAGTGCAGGGTTCTGCCCTGCTGAAACTGGAGTATGGAAAATGTCTGTCTCACTGTGTCTTTCGACCCCCTCCTCCTGGCGAGTAAGTATTTGTGTTCTGTCAGAGCACTGGTAGACCAGGACTTTCTCTTGTTGCACAGAAAGAAAATCCTTCCCACAGACAAACCTTTTTAAAAGTACATTTAAAAAAAAAAATTCTTCTCCTAACTGTCCTTTATTTCCAAGTTCTCCCACTCTAGTAGCTGGCTATTTGTGTCCTGTATGCAGCAACAGATCTTCCTTTTGTCCGTACCTTTCTCTCTGTTGCTGTTGACTCTTCTTCCTTGAATTCTTCTAATTAGCAATGTTGCTGATTGTGAAAAGCAGAAAACACACCAAAAACACAATTATCCATTACATTATTGGTAAGAATAATTAAATTAAAAGTCACTTCTTAAACATTATTATTTCTTTCCTCCCCAAGCAAGAAATAGGAAACAGCTGTAGTAAGGAAAAAAAAAAAAAGCATTTTCCCTGTCTGGGCCACTTCTATTTCACATCTCTGTAAAAATACCAATGCTTATAGAAAAAAAGGTGAAATAATGCAAATGAAAACTAGTATTAAAATTTTACTTTGTGTCTCTCTGAGTTTCTCTTTTCTCCAATCAGTGTATGAAACGTCTTTATTCTCGTTTTACAATATGTTTTTTTAACTACTCATGCATTCTTTGAGCTGGAAAGTACTCTGTTGTGTAAGGAATTGGAAAGTAAGTACCTCTGTCTGCAGGGACTTTGTACAGCTGGCAAAAGCAGCTGTGAGTGGTGATGAGAAGGCCTTGGATATGTTCAACTGGAGAAAAGCTGGAAGGGGAACACCTCTGAAAATGGGATTCCAGGAAGGACTGTCCTTCTTTGTTGCTTTGACAGATGGTAAGAGCAAATCCACTTTTCCGATCTGCTGGGAATTTAACTCCTTAATGCTTCAGAATAGCTCAGTGCACGATAGTCCTGTTTTCATATACCTAACATCTAGAGTGTATCCATCATACTCAGATATCCAGCAGAACAGAGTATTCATAGGAGTTGAAGAATAATTGGTAAGAAGACATGAATAAAATTATTAAAATCTTAGCATCTTCAGCGTGAGCTGTCTCCGAAAGGACGCCACAGGTATTGGATTAGTCAGGTTCTCGAAGAAGTGAGTGTAAGAAAAGTGATCTCTAACCCCTAAGTGGAAATAAAATTAGAAGTTGTCAGCATTTTGTGCAAAGCTTCAAAATAATGCATATGTTGTGTATTTTTTCTAAAAATTGGCAAATTCTGCTAGAACATATGTTTTAAAATAAATTATTAATTTACTTTTTCTCTCATGCTTTGAAATGAGGCTTCAGTCTTAAGCAAGCAAAAAAGTGTGAATATCTGTTTTGTTAGTTTTCTTCCTTACATTGTTTCGTCCCTGCCATTTGTCTTTTCCTCTCCCTTTTCCTGTTCTAGGTCCTAGTTTGCTCCCAGCTCTTTTTCTTCCTACCCCGGTTGTTCTCATGATGCCATCAGTCTCTCTAACCTCTTAACTCTTTCGACAGGAGCCAGAATGTGTGTGACAAGTATTGTAATGAGTATGTTTCTGGTAGGTGATTCCAGTACGTAATCCTCTCGATTCACGTGTTAACTACTCCGAAAACCATTTAAGTTATGCTAGATCTGCAGCTCAATTACACTTTGATTCAGTGTTTACATTATCGAGACTCACCGTTTCCACCCCTGCAGCTTCGGGGTGATGGCAGGAGTGCCATTGCCCAGCTGTCTGTTTATTTTGCAGAACAGTGCCTGTACCCTCATTTCATTTGTGAGTTGCAAGCCTCTTTCCTAGATACAAACTGTTGACATGAAAAAGGGGTACGGGGGCTTCTCTAACGTATGAGGAGAGAGAACCCTTGCGAAGCGCCTGTCACATCTGTGCGCCCAGCGCGGCTGTTGTGGTGGCACAGAGCTCCAGCTAGCGACTGGCTCTGTATCCTGCAAGTGGCTGTCCTTCGCGCCTTGGGTCTCGGGCCTCCTGTTCCAACTCTCCAAATTTCCAACTCTCCAAGCAGTCACGTTGCCTAGATTGATTGGGGCATATGTATTTTGGACCCAGTTCTTAATGTACTTAGTGATTTGTCGTAACTTCAGAATTAGTTAATGTGTGATATAGCGCAAAAATTTTCTTAAAGTTACTCGGAAAGCTATAACCCTCTCCCTAACTGCCTAAGTAGCTTCATAATAGTGGGTAGAGTTATCTGTACGATATCTGATCCTTTGTATGGTAATATCCAAGTACAGATGGTTAATTTAACTTATGAAACAATTTCAGATGGCAAATATAATAAAGGGACTATCCATTTCTTGTAAAAGATCCCATAAAACTGAGATTCTGTAGATGATTGGTTACTGCAAAGTTATTACTACAATAAAAGAGATATCTGCGTGATAGAAAATGCTACAATGGAGAACTATCCCAGCAATCCCCAGTATCAGCACAGACTGGAGGATGCATGGATTGCCAACAACCCTGTGGAGAAGGAATTGAGGGTGCTGGTGGATGAAAAGTTGGACATGAGCCGGCAATGTGCACTTACAGCCCAGAAGGCCAACTGCATCCTGGGCTGCATCCCCAGCAGCGTGGGCAGCAGGTTGAGGGAGGGGATTCTGCCCCTCTGCTCTGCTCTGGTGAGACCCCCCTGCAGCGCTGCGTCCAGCTCTGGAGCCCCCAACATCAGAAGGACGTGGAGCTGTTGGAGAGGGTCCAGAGGAGGCCACACAGATGCTGAGAGGGCTGGAGCAGCTCTGCTGTGAGGCCAGGCTGAGAGAGCTGGGGCTGTTCAGCCTGGAGAAGAGGAGGCTCCGGGGAGACCTGAGAGCGGCTCCCAGTGCCCAAAGGGGGCTGATGGGGAAGGTGGGGAGAGACTCTTCAGCAGGGGCTGGTGTGACAGGACAGGGGGTCATGGGTTTAAAACAGAGGGAGGTAGATTCAGACTTGATGTAAGGAAAAACATTTTTACACTGAGGGAGGTAGAGCACTGGCCCAGGTTGCCCGGAGAGGTGGTGGATGCCCCATCCCTGGAAACATTCCAGGCCAGGTTGGCCGGGGCTCTGAGCAACCTGATCTGGTTGGAGATGTCCCTGCTCCTGGCAGGGGGCTGGACTGGATGGGCTTTAACGCTCCCTTCCAACACAAACCATTCTGCGATTTGACAAAGAGAGATGAATGATGTTATCTGTTCAGTGTTTTATTTCAGGGAGAAAATGAAGCAGTGTGGGAAATGTGAGAGGGGTTTGAATTATTTTTATGTAGTTGGAATGTAGAGGATGAGAATATATTTGCAAGAGCTGTGGAAATTAAAGCATCCTTTTAAATTAGATACATCATATTACCTCTTGGGTACAACGTTTTAGCATGGATCCTTCATGTTCATTCTTATAAATTTGTGTTTTCTACTTCAGCTTTTGAGGGAAAATATTATTTCATTTCATAGGCTTTTTGATTTGCACTGGTTTAAAATGACACATTTATATAATTTCATGATTTGCTAAGAAATTATGTATGTGTGTGTGGCATAAGGTCTGTCAGATTTGATGACTTCATTTGTTTGGTGATTTCTGTAATACTGTTTGCAACCTGCTATGCCGATTCCAGGGTTTTTCCACTGGGTAAGCCTGTGCATGATTTATACCGTGTTATAATTTAACAAAATGATAATGGCTTTTAAAATTGTGGTAGGTGCTGTAGGTGCCCAATCGCACACTGTGTTATCAGTGTTCTTAGAAAGACACCGTCCCATTTGCTTGTGAAATTGATGCAGAAAAGCTGTATTTAGTGTGTGTGGTGGAATGTTTCTAAACAACTTCATATCCACAGTTTTCTATAATCTAGACTCTGCTGGAAATTGTAGCAATTCTTAGGTGCCATTCTTCTTTCACAAGTTATTATTAATACGGAAGGTTTCAGAAGCCATCATTCATGCACACGTGTAGAAAGTTTACTTGTAGTTTAAAGTTATTTAAATAATAGCATTTAAATGATTGCCCTCTGGATTCCCTAGATGGGGAAAAAGTGAGTAAGTTTTGGTTTATTGCTGTGGTCAACTATTGTAGTCTGCAAACTGACACAAACTAGGAAAAAAAAAGAATTGTAGTTATTTTTACCTTTTCAGCACTTGAGGAATATTTTGTTAAGGTAGAAAGCAGCGGCTTTGATTTTTGTAGCTAAAAACTGTCTACTAAAAACTATACCTTGTTTATGTGCACTACAGGTTCTGTGCAGTATGTGACTGAGAAGGGAAAAACAAGGCATGTGTTGTCCACAGGCAGTCTGGTCCAAAAGCTTCTGTTCATGGAGGAAAGGGAGATGTTAGTTGTGATAACAGAGGACCTGCAGTTGTCCTTGCATGCCGTTACTCTTGAGGGAGAGGCGGAAGAGCTCATGAGGGTAAAGTTGCAACGTTTAACCTTTTATAAGTATTTGTTAGAGGTTTTTGATTATCACTTTTTTGCTTACAAAAGTACCAGCTCTCATTTTCGTTTTGTAGATAACACCTTGATGAGCAAATATATGCTAATTTTAAAGTGGAATAGAGTGACGTGTTACTGAACTTGGAAAGATGATTTTCATCTTACCTTCCTGGTTTTTCTTAGTTTCTTTCTTTTTGACCCTATGTTAATCCTTTTACAATTTGTTTACCTTGTCTTAGTCAATTAGAGAAGAATTGAAAATTCCAGTATAATCAAATATTTATTTAAATGTCTTGTGGATAAATAGTTGCTAATCTGTGTCCTCGGTTTTAATATCATCAGTCACTCAGAGCTATCTTGTCTTTCAGATTAGGAGGAGCGGTACCTCCTATTAACGTAGGGACCCGAAAATTATTGTATAGGGACAAAAACCAGACTGACCTCATCCAGGACTTATAATCACCTTGACTCAAATAACATGCTGCACTATTGGAGAATACTGCCTGGGGGGATGCAACCCAGACCTTCACCTTCCGAAGATTTTTTCTTTTTATCTAAGATCCAAAAAGACTGGGCACTTGTGTATTACATGAGTGTCCACTTATTATTAATCATTACTTATTTTTGACTAGAAGTAAGATTTGGTATTTCACATTTTAAAGCAATCTTTATCAAGCTTAAGAGAAGATCTAGCACAAGAGAAAAAACTGCTCCTTCCTTACTTAATTAACGCACTACAAGATTTATTTTCTTAAATTTATACATCATATACTTGATACATTTAGTGGTGATCACTGCCTGAGAGAAGCTGTTGGTCTGTCTGAATTGACAGGCAGGTCTAGTTGTTCTTGTATCTTAACTTTTTAGTCAAGCTAGGCAATTCAGATGCTTACTGTCTTTCAGTGTATTCCTCCTGCCTTCTGTAAATGGATTTATTTACTTATGGTTTACAGGTGAAGTTGAGTGGGAAGATAGGTCATTCTGGAGACATCATTCTAATAGACCATAGCCTTGTTGTCACAGCACTAGGCGAGACGGTCATCAGGTAAGAATCCTGTTTTAAAGCTGTTCTGGCTGCCCGTGAGAAAGAAGTGCCAGCAAAAAGGTTTATGGTCTGTAACGCACTGAATATTTCACTGAACTGCTTTTTACCAATAATGAAAAAACTCCTAATACTTTCTAATTTTGTTCTCAAAATAGAGAAATGAAATGAAAAATCTGTTTCCTTGAGGACAAAAACTAATTCTATATATCTTTCTTTCTCTCTAGTTATTTTATTTTGTTAAGCAGTGCTACCCAAATTTGTTTCTTTCTTGAGTGCTGTTATTGATTTCTTCTGAAAATATATCCATTTTGATTTTTTTTTTTGCATGATAAAGATAGCAACTTTGCTGGTTTTTCTGTTCTTATTGTCTGATTCTTGGGATAGTCATAGCATCAGCAACAGAAAAAAAAAGTGCTTGCTTTTCAGGCTGTTTCTCTGTTACTTTAACATAAGACAAATATTTTGGTTACTTCTGTCCCTTAATTCTTTAAACTACATATGTTACTTTGCCATGTTGCTATGCTATAATGTTCTGTAGTTTTTATCTTTTCTGCATTTTTTTTAAAACTATTAAATATTTTTTTTCCCCTGTCTTTACTATGACTTGCTCTAGCTGTTTTCTCTAACTTTTTTTTAGTTCTAGATAATAAATCTAGAATCCAAAGGACTACTGGTTAACCAAGGAATATTCTTAAAATAGAGGAGGAAGCATAAATAGGGAGGAGGAAAATCGCAACTAGACCTCACTTCTTTTCTTTTTTTTTCTTAAAGCTGAGTTTGCTCCTGACTCCTTTCTTCATAGGAGAGTATCACAAAACACACTGCAGATGAAAAAGTTAAAGGAAAAGGAAGGAAATTGTTAAGAAATTCACATTCCAGAGGCAGCTGCTGGCAATTTAATTTTAAAAATTGAATGATCTGGGCATTATGGAAATAGCAAATTAATGCCATGTACAGCATCCTATTGACTGTTTAGCAAGACACCTGGAAGGAAAAGCATTGTTAACACTCTTGTTTTGTGTACCTTAGGTTCTGGGATTTGGACCGAGATGAGAACTATGTGCTCTCCCCAGATGTGCAGTTTGGCTTTGAGGGAGGAGAATATGTCAACTGTATTTCTTACTGCAGCGCTAAAGGTGAGAAGTGAGATGGCAGCTGTGATCTCTGGATCCTAAACTCTGTCAAATCTCAGCCTTGAGTGCCCTGTAGTAATTCCAGTATGTTTTGTCTTCCTACTGAGGGTTTCAATAACGGCACGTGATGTAGAAAGCATTTTAGTTCAGATCAGCAGTGTGCTTTTGAAGGTGCGATGAGATCATTCGATACTCAGCACACTTTGTCTCAGCGTGAAGTTGTCTTCTGGCACACAAGCTGGATTTCCTTTGATGGCACTGAACTGGTAATCCTGAAATGCTCCCAAAGTACGCCTAATGCACTCCAGCATGTTATGGGCACTAAGTCTACAAGCCCACACTAGAGCTAAGGCAAAGTAGAACTTGCCAAACGTACAGCGTGGACATCAGGTCCGTAAAACTGATGTTTTCTACAGAGCTACTCCTATGCATCGCCTAGTTTGCAGTGCCAGCATAGCTAGTGTCTGCTAGAATCATTCTCAGTGGTGACTACAAAACCAGCTATTCAAAAAGAAATGGCTAAAATGAAATACTTGTCTGATACATTTATGAGATAAATTAATCTGGTAGCTTAGAAAATGGGCCTTGCCACATGAAACTTCTCCGATTGTTTCTCCAGAAAGTTTCTCTAGGTCAGGACTAGGATGCTGGTTTGCAGGAAGGCAAAAAAAAAAAAAAAAAGGATGCTGCTGGAAGGCAGCTTCTCATACCTTAGAACCAGAGCTAGACCTCCTGCTACTTTGTATGATGGGGCTTTGTTTTTCTGAAGTTTGAGGTATGAAATGCCTAAAAGGTTTGTGAATGGCAGGTCTCTTAGCAGCTGGTACTAACAAAGGGAGAATAGCTATGTGGCGGAAAGCAGCAGGATCCGAAAGCGTACGGGCTTTGGAGGGCAAGGAGAAGTGGAAGCTCCAGGCACCTACAGAACTTGAAGGAAATGTCACTCAGATAAAGGTAAGACAGAAAAGACTCTTCTTGCGTGTTAGTAGGACTTCACAAACATGAGGTGAATAGATCATCTTTGTGAAACCAATTAGTATGATTGCTGTCGTACAGGTACATGCACCAGTAGGGCTGGTCCTCCTTCAGAAGGAGAAAAAACGATCAAACAATCAGGATCAAGTAACTCCTAAAACTGAAATGGGCATAAATACTACCTGTTTGTAGCTATTCTGGTACAGGCAGGATTGAAATGCTCAGCAAGATAACACACTGAAATGCAAATACATCTCTCTGTCTGGGAGATTTAGCAGTCATGGCATCCTTAAATCCAAACATCTCTCCAGTATATTTCTCATTGACTTTGGATTCAGCACCCTGAAATTACTTTCTGAAAAAGACAGATTGTCAGAAATGTCAAATTTATATAAATTTATTAAAATAGCAAGCAAGAAAATTGACTAAATGCATAATTTTATTTGTAGATAATTTTCTTCTTTTTAGTCACTTTCTCAACATAACATTTGCTCTTACTGGGAGTTGCAAAAATAAAATGATATATTTACAGCCAGATATTCTTTGGTGAGAAGATGTGCCATCTAGAAGGGAATGCTGTATTTTTACACACAAAATAATGTTTTCAGCTGCTTTTTTTTTGTCAGAAAATGTTTCTTGTTTGCTAGATAATTTTTTTTAATGTGTGGAAATGTCCAACCAGATGTGGATCATAAGTTTTTTTTACACATTTGCAAAAACAATGCTTTAAAACATTTCTACTACTATTGACAATATTTTAATTGCTGAAGGTTATGACAGTACTTAGCATTATAATACTTAGTTTTTAACCCATTGTCTATTAAGTGTCAGGGTGCTGCATTTTCATTTATTTGAAATATTTTAATTTGTCACAGTAAGCTTAAACACTGTCATTCTATACTTACTAGCATTTTGATACAGGCAAAAGAGAGATGCTGAGAGTTACAATCGTCAATTTAAGTTATAAAAGATTTACATTAACAAACAGCTACTTTGACCACCGCCATTCTGCTAAAAGGCAAAGCTTATGCTTTTAGGTTCTCCAGGATTTTTTGTTTTGTTTGTTTGTTATAACCTATACTAAATGTTTCCAGATTTTTTGCAGTTTCTGTTATAAGTTAGATTATTCTGTTGCTGTGCTTAGTATGTGAGAAAAACACCCATTAATTTCAGAAGGAATGAAAATTAAACAAGTATTTCTGGTGCCTTTCAAGAGAAAGTAATTTTATGTTTTATTTTATTCTGTTTTCTCGTTAAGAATGGAAAGTATGCCAAAAACAATGGCATTTGCTTGTTGTGGGTCGGTATATAGCAAGGGTCTGCATCAGAGTCTTACTTACAAAATTAAAACATAAGTACTGTTAAAATCGAGACCCATATCTCTTGTTAAGATGCTTCAGTAACAAAAGGTCCAGGATATAGGAAACAGCGTGTGCCGTTAGGATATCATACATCTGCTAATAAGTGGAGGGAAGGGAAGAGATGTAGGTGTTTATGTCAGCTTGAGCATTCAAGCATTTTCCAGATAACAGGATATGGAGCGCTGTCCAGAAATAGCACCTTGTTCCCAATGTTTGTTAGCATAAACAAAGGCATTGCCAAACAATGGTCAACAATCACTGCGGTTTTATCTGGTATTATAAAGCTCTCTTTAATATGGAAACTCTGGGTTGTTTTTTATGGTAATGCCTGCATTCAAAAAATATTTTGTAAAAGATTTAAAAAATTGTTACACGTGTAATCTTTTGGTAATTTCTTTTCCTGTCTTACCATGAAAATGGTAATGGCTTTCAGAATAGAAAGCTGTATACCATGGTGAGGTCAAAGGGCAGCAGTAACTTCATTTGACTCCTTGCCAACCTCATCTTTTTTTGATTTGATATGACGGCTTCAAAAGAGAGGTGGTTGGGAGATGCACTCTGGCTCATCTGTTGTGCAGCTTATTATCTGATTAATTGTAACCAAGTGCCATTAAAAAGAAAATCCTAAACAAAATGTACAAAATAGCTTTATTTCTTAGACCATACTCTTTTAATAAAATGGAATAATTTCCAAACACAACTATTTAAATCAGTGTTGTTGGAAAGGTACAGCCACAGAAATATCAGTATGTCAGGAAATTAATATGAGACTTGAAATGAGAGATATGGAATACAAGGAGGTGGTTGGTGACAGCCAACATGGCTTCACGAAGGCCAGATCGTGCCTGACCAATCTAGTGGTCTTCTATGATGGGGTTACTGCATCAGTGGACAAGGGACAAGCAACGGATGTCATCTACCTGGACTTGTGCAAGGCATTTGACACTGTCCCGCGTGACATCCTTCTCTCTAAACTGGAGAGACGTGGGTTTGATGGACGGAGCACTCGGTGGATAAGGAATTGGCTGGATGGCCGCACTCAGAGAGTGGTGGTCAACGGCTCAATGTCCAAGTGGAGACCCGTCACGAGTGGCGTCCCTCAGGGGTCCGTGTTGGGCCCGGCCCTGTTCAACATCTTTGTCGGCGACATGGACAGTGGGATAGAGTGCACCCTCCGCAAGTTCGCCGATGACACCAAGCTGTGTGGTGCCGTCGACACGCTGGAGGGGAGGGATGCCATCCAGAGGGACCTGGACAGGCTGGAGAGGTGGGCCCGTGCCAACCTCATGCAGTTCAAGCAGGCCAAGTGCAAGGTCCTGCACATGGGTCGTGGCAATCCCAGGCACAAATAGAGGCTGGGCGGAGAATGGATGGAGAGCAGCCCTGAGAAGAAGGACTTGGGAGTGCTGGTGGACGAGAAGCTCAACATGAGCCGGCAATGCGCCCTTGCGGCCCAGAAGGCCAACGGCATCCTGGGCTGCATGAAGAGGAGCGTGGCCAG
>JAAGAY010136201.1:0-27496 GCA_011801015.1 Ardeotis arabs | reverse complement strand
GAACAGCTTTAAAGAAAAAACACTTCCAAAGGCATTTTATGCAGATCCTCCACTGACCTGCTGCCAGCTATCCCACCGCGTAGGCCAGGCCATTGCACAGCATTTCCTTCCCACTCTCCCTGTAAAAAAGCCTCCTGCTCCGCTCTGTCTTTTAGGATGCTGGTAAAAGCCGACGGCCGCGTTGCCCATTCGCAGCACATTGTGCAGTACTGGGAGCGCGAGCAGGGCGATGCCAGCCCTGGGCAAGCAGAAACCCTTCCACTTCACTGGCCTCAGTGAAGGCACTTGCAGATTGGTTTTCCCAACCACGGACCACATTTGTGATCTCAAAATCTTATTTTTTTCCCCTTCTCCTAAATCATTCCCCACTCCTAGGTTTTGCAGCTGCGGAAAGACACCGGGCGCAGGGTACCACCAGGAAGAGCCTCGTGAGATGCCTGTGGCGGAGCAGGGATTACTCGCCAAGGCTGATGCAGTCGTAGGGCTGTCTAACATTCCTCACACATCGAGCAGTTTTGCCACAGCTTCAGCTCACCCCCATCTGCAGTTTGCTCCGTTGACTGTAATTTAAAAGAAAAAAAAAAAGTCTCTTAAAATGTCATGCTCACCTGGAGTTATTGACAGTGCTTAATCCAGCACTGGAAAAAAACACACCCAGAACATGTTTGTGTTCAACCCACACTGAACTTTTTTTTTTTTTTTGGAAAAGTTACTTTCTAGCAGGAAACAAGCAAAAATAAACCCATCTATATATCCCATAACACCTAGACGCACAGAGAGAGCCGGATTATTGAAGCAATAAAACACACTCAAAATGCTCATGACTGATATGCCAACGGTATAAGCAGGTAAACCATTAAAGCCACATTGGTTTCAGCTGCAGAATAATCTTTCAAATAATAAAAAAAGGTTATTGTGTTGCATATATTATTCAAATTAGTCATTTATAGCATCAAAGAACTAGAAGTTTCAACCTGCTTGGTTCTTTGGGGAAGAAAACTGAAATATCTAAAAAGCTTAATGTATAAAGACATTCCTGCTGCCACCTTTTGAATGCATCCATCAGTTTTTTCCAACTTCATGGGCTGGGACAAGCATCTCTGTTTAGAGGAGTTTAATGAGCCAAATCCAAAGCACAAATATTTGAGATCTGCTCATCAACATACAGGCAGCTTGCCAGGGCCTCTCTTATAGGAACAGACTTTAAATCCCCTTTTCCCAGCAATATGTGTCTTTGAGAACTCAACTTTGAGAAAAGTTTTTAAAGTTCTCTTTTGGAGAGAAGAAAGTGGGGGATTTAAGTGTTGAAATCTAAATGACAAGGAAAAAACTTAGTTTGTATTTATTTTTCCAATTATTTCATTAAATTGGCACTTTGTATTTTAGGCTTTGAAATAAGTCATCAGGCATCTGCAGAACATTTTTTCCAAACCCTTCAGTGAACAGTATTACACAGAAATGACAGAATCGCCTCAGCTGGCACAAATCCCAGTGCATTTTATTACAAAACATTAGCTCTCCTGTAGGTCTCACCCCAGGCTCCCTGTGCCCTCATGGTAGAAGGCACCAATAAATCAATTTGCCAAAATAACCTGACCTGTCCTTAGGACAGGGCCAAAAATGGGGGAAGCAGAGGAACCTGTTGAGAGCATCTAGAAGGAGCGGTGCAGGAAAAGCTGTAACTATAATAGAGAGATTAAGAAAAGCATCAGATGAGAAGCATCTACCCCCCCCCCCCAAATAATCTCTTTTGGTTGGCATGGGAAGATTAAAACAGACTTTCAGACAACATACCTTTTGTTTTCTGATGGCAAATCTGCATTTACACTTACTAGCCCAAACTGTGGCAACAGGGAGGAGAGAAACTCATCTAACATCCTCCCCTTCGTTTCTTTGGCAGCAGAGCATCTCACAAGGAAAGAGTGCGCTGGGACAGCATCTGGGGATAGGGTGAGATTTACAGTCAATATAAGGAAAAAACACTTTGAGTAGAAGGAGGATCAGACTCTGCAAGTGGCTGCAGTGTGAAAGACAAGCTCTCCATCCTCAGATGGCATCCTAGGATCTGCCAGGAACGCCACGGGCAGCGCTGGCTTGGAGCAGGGGAATGCACCACATCGCTGCACAGGGCCCCTTTAACCTTCTTGTCCTGTGGTTTTAAGCTTCAGCTTTTTTTCTTTTTTCTCCTTGAGAAAAGCCTGAAAAAGCCACAAGAAATCATTCCCACTAAAACTCCCATATGAAGAAGCTGGGCCAGGCCTGCTTTCACACTGCTTTAAATGTGCTTCAGCTGCGATTCCCAGTATAACAAACCCACCCATCAGAAATCCTGCAGCACAGCCCAGTAATTACTGGGATCTGCCTGCCTCATTGAATCCTCTGCCGAAGTCTGTCTTACAGCTTCCAGACGTGCTCATTCACCGCCATTCCTCACAGGATTGCACTAAATGAAGCATTGCATCATGACTTGTAAGATTTCTGCAGAGCCCTTGTTTCACTATATAATTGCTCTGTAACTTGGTTTTGCTCATTTTGTCATTTCTTACCCTTGCAGATAAAAAAGAAAAAAAAGAAAAAGAACTGCTGCAGTTGCAGACAACCTAAAATCACCACTTGTCTGAGCTCGAATACAGAAGCATCTGACTTTTAACAGAGCCTGACTCTTTCTTTCCCTAGAAGTTTAGAAATAGCCCAGACTTCCCTTCCTCTCTCATCCCTTCTCTGAAACAGAATTGGGGGGGTGGTGCTTGAACTCCTTTTCACAGGGAGAAGCAGCAAATTGCTCGCAGCCCACCTGAGCCCACCCCAACACCCTGGGGCTATATATAAGGCAGCAGGAAAGGCTGTGGGGGCTTTTGGGCTTGCTGTGGGAGGTGAGTCTTGTGAGGGTTTAATGAGTGAGATACTAGGGAAAAATTATAGGTGAGAGTATTTAATAGAGGATTGGAGGAGGTACTACTTTATTTTGCAATACTCTGAATGCATTTTTAAATTTTTCTCTTTCTGTTGCATGTGATGAGTTGCAGCAGTACTGAGTGTGAGGGTGTTGTGAGAACTCTTTGTGGGTCCTGTTGCTGGTCCTGAAACTTCTTCACTGGCCTTGTTCTTAAAGAATTCAGTGCATTTTTGTGCAGTTTTTAAATAATGCTGTAACTGCTCAGGAACACTCTTGTAAGAGGTGTGGAAGGGTGTGTAATGTGGGCTGTGACACGGGCTCAGGTTAACATCTCCTATAGAGCTGCTGGAGCTCCTACACCTGGTAGGGCTGGTGATGGGCTGGTGCTTGGTGCTCTTGATGCCAAAGGGCATCAAGGAAATCAAACCTCTGTGTGCTCCCTATTTGCTCTCCTAGTTATTATGCTCTTACACGCTTGCTCTTGGTCAAACCCTGCGGCTCTGTACTGTCAGCCTCGTCTAAGTTGATTAAAGCTCTGAACTTGTTCATTGACTCTCCAAGACCATTCTGGTGACCTGCAAAGCAAAAGTGATCTCCTTTGAGAGCCCTTCTCATAGCACTTCCTAATTCTCAACAAATAGAGCAGCAGGTGAAGATTAGGTCTTCATCTTGTTGTAGGTTTAGCAGTGACCCTGAAGCACAGGTAATTGCCTTCCTTGCACCCCTGTGATGGCAGTGAGCAACCAAAGCCAGGTGAGAAGAGGACTGTCTGTCCTCTGAGCTAATGTGTTTTTCTGCCTGTAAATATTCAGAATGGGACCTGACAGCAAGCGTGCTTCTCCCTAGCAGCAGTTCAGTGTTGCTCCTCTGATCCCACGTTGGGCAGGCTGTGCTGTAACCCTGCCTGGGCACTGGGCAATTTGCTTTGAGGGCATGCTGGCTGCTCTTGAATGTCTGATAAACCCTCCTCATCCCTTTTGAAACCTCTCTTCGGGTAACCAAATCTTAAAAGCAATAATCACGTGAAAGCTGAAACCTGAAAAATTCTTCCTGAGAACATCTGCGGCATGGGTGTGAGTTTTAGGTGCCTCCCTCTATCACTGGGATGCTGCAACCCCACAGATCCTGCATCCCCATCTTCTCGCAGCCTTGGTTTGGGCAGGGAGGCTGCTTGTGGTGAGGTTCCATCCCTCTTCACTTTCTGGAAGCATCCTTTTCTGTCGGTCAGGGTAAGGACAAAAGGAACCTCTGCCTTCGGCAAACTGCTTTTTTTTCCTCCCAATAAGGAAACTTTTATTTTACAACAGGAACAGGCAGATAACATCAATGCAGATAAGGAAACCAGGCAACAAATAAAGCTAATGGCTTGCGTTTGGATGAGTTGAATGGACCTTAATGATCCTAGTAAGAATCTATTCACTAACAAAGATTTAAAGTAGCAGATAAAATGCAGCAGATAGAACAGGAAAGTGTTAAAATAAATAGAAACCACTTACAAGCCAGGGAGAAATACATAGCTAAAAGGCTGGAGACTTTGGCCTGTACAAGCTACAGACATCAGCGGCTTCCCCACCCTTGCCCTTTAGTCTGGGGTAGGAGATGGGAAGAGTCTCCCCAAACGGCTGGCTGTGTCTCCAGGACAGGCTGGGGAGCCCCTGTGAGTTTTTTGGGAGAGGTGGGACATAGCAGGGGGTTCCCTGCTCTTGCTCTGTGCTGTGGCCATCCCTGCCCAAACCTGGTGATGCCTCTTTCTCCTCCTGCATCCTCGCTTTCCATGGTGGTTTTTGCTTCTGTGGCAAAAGGTCCAAGCAGCAGCACCTGGAAACTGCAGATCTCAGCCAGTTCACCCCACCTGGCTCCTCAGCACCTTTTCCTTGCCTGATTTTGCGAGATTTCTATATGCTTTCTGCCTGACCAGGTCTTCAGTTAAAGCCCTGGGGTAGAAGAGTTGACACAGTGGCTATAATGGGGCAGGACCTATCTTCTGGTGGGGAAAGCTCAGGGGCTGGCAAACAGGAGGATGCGCCTGTGGAGCTCCCCTGACACCGCAGTGACGACGGCTTTGCTTCCCCTCACCCAAACCAGCGGATGTTTCCTTGACAGCAGCCGCACTTCATGCTGCAGCCAAAAGCTGCTGCGGAGGATCCGGGCACCCCGACAATTGCTGCCATATGTCGGGCATGACAACCTAATGCTGTTTGCGACTCCTCTCTTCCATGGAAAATTGCATTAATGCCAACTCACAAAGAAATTGCTTCCTCCCTCGGTCATGGGGGGAGCAGACACCTTTTTGCTGGCTCAGGATGCTGCAGTGTGAGCTGGCGGTGGATCTCCCCCTGCCTTTGCCACCAAAAGGCCATTGAAGGAGCAAAACTATGGAGGAATTGCTACTGAGTTTGGGTGTTTTGTTTTTTGTTTGGTTTTTTTTGGTTTTGGTTGGGTTTTTTTTGCCTAATGCAAAGTGCTGGCACTGCATGGCTGCCTGCACGAACCCAGGGAACCACATCACCCTGTTCCCAAGCAAGGAGGAATGCAAACAAATTTCTCGGCAAGGTCATTCTTCCCTCTTTCTTTGTGTTTTTCATCCCTTTTCCACGCAAAATTATGACCCTCCCGTTGATTGAAAAGGCACCTGTACAGCGAAGCGTAAATCACACGTTGTGGTGTAGATCTGGGATGGCAGGTCCAGACAAGCATCCAGGGAATCAAACAGTCCCTGCCTGCTTTTTGGGCTCTGCCACTCTTATTTGCACTGCCTGGATCCCACTGATAAAAATTTATCTGAAATGGGCTGGACAGGGATCCCCATCGTTTTTGCTTTCAGTCCTGGGTAAAATCAAGAAGGAAAAAGCTGAGAAAGTGCTCCGGAGGGAAGGAAAATGTCAAGACTTTCCAACTTCAGCAAAAAGCTTTGAAAACATGCAGCTGGGAACAAACACCATTTCTGGCCTGGGACTTGCTCCTCTCTGTAAGAACCGCTCCCTCTGACCGCGCACTAATGGCACTTGTTCCCCAGGGTGGAGAAATGAACTGACAGCGGCGTCTATTTTTAAGACCTAACAAAACATGAAAGGAGCTGCTGGGGTAGGTGATGTGGATGCCAGCTCCTCCTTGCCCTCTCCTGCCATGCTGCAAGTCTCGGCTTTATTATACATTGCAGAGAGAGAGAGTGAGCCTTGCTGTTCTCCTGGGAATGGAAATTCAGGGCTGGGAGGAGTCTGTGATGCAGGAAATGTGAAAAAACCTACCAGGCCCATTTAATTTGGGATGCTGAAGCCACCATGTTGAGTCATAGAGGTTCCTTGCGGAACCTTAGTTAATAGTGGACATCAGTTGTGCCTAATATAAATAATAAAGTTCACATAAAGTGGACTTGAGTTGCTCTCTGCCTTCCTAAAACAGAGATGCTTAAAGTAGACTGGAGCAGCTAATGTATGAAATTGTCTCATTAAGGAACAGAAGAGCTCAGTGCTCTGCAGACCCAAAGTGCAGGCAGCTGTGTTTTGTGCTCGGTGTTTCCCAGTGCTGGGGTGTTTCACCTTGGATTATTCTGCAGTGGAGCAAATAGTGTTTATTTGCTGTATTAACCTTGTCTAATTGAGTCTCTCTGCTCATTAAGAATAGCAGTTACAATTTATTAGCTATAGGACTGCTAACCTCGTTTGCTTAATTACTGGCACTGTCAATCCTTAGGAGCTTTGGGGAAGCAGGCAGTGGGTGTTTGGAGCTGACGGGTACCACGTTCTCTGTCAAGCCAAAAAGCTCCTTCCCCACTCAGCTCTGGGCAAAGCCCAGATCAGATGGCCTGCAACGCTCTTCTGCCCATGCGAAGAGATGTGGCCTCTCGGCATCCACACCTTCATTGGGAACTGGATGGATGGAAGCCAATCCACAGCATCTTGGGACAACCCTGTGACAGGTAGGACAGATAATAACTAGGTGACCTGTCCCCAGAATCGGGTGTCCCTCCTGTTTTGCTGTGGCTTGTTCACCTGTTTCAGGGTGCGTTGGGTGGCTCCTCTCGTGTGAAGCTGAAAAAGCCATGATGATGCCCTGGGCTGAACCTGCAGTGGGGCAACAGCCTCCAAATTACTGCACTGACTCAGCCTGTCTCTGGCGAAAAGGGAAATACCAAAAGCTTTTATTATTAGGTGGCATTTGTCAGAGGCAGAATGGCTGAGAGGTCAAATACTGGGGATTTAAAATGCAGAAAGAGCCGTGGCACTCAACCCCAAATTCTGCAAATACTTTTATTTTCACACCTCTTGCACAGCAGAGCATTTCACCTAAATGAACAGCCTGAAGTGATTTGAGGCTAAATAGATAGATAGATTTTTTTGGTATCTATCATGGTGGCAACTGGCATTGCAGAACCTGGTTGAGGAACCCAGGCTGAGAGGCGGAGTTGATGCTAGCCTGCCCGTAAATCTGGTGCAGAAACCCCTTACTGACATTGCTTGGCTTGGTCTGTATGTCCCAGCTCAGCTCCATGTCTGGATCACGGCTACATCAGGTCAGAAATACAATGCGATTGCATTTCAAGTTTTTACAGGTGTTGGAAAAATCCAAATCCAATTTGTCGACATGAATTTATTCCATGTAAATGACACTTAGCTGATTCCTGTCTGGGGGAGTCAGGCACACGCACGCCAGAAAATAAGCTATTTTTGAGAGGCTGAGCTACGAGGCCCATCAGACCTCTGTCTATCGCCTGGCATATGGGACTGGGTTCGCACGTGTGGCTGCAGAAAGCAGAGGCAGCCTGTGGCGTGAGGCTTGATAGCAGCGCAAACAGGCAAGCAGAATGATTGCATTAATTCTGAAAGCCGCGCAATTAATTCCCCCCGCCCATGGGAGCTGCTGTCATCGCATCTCCTCAGAGCCGGCATTTCTTCTTCTGACGTGACATGGCTCTGGCGTGTGCCGCCTGGCTTTGTTCTGCTTGTTGGAAGCAGTTTTGCAGGAAACTCGGGGTGCAACATGCACGATCTCTCCCGTCGTGCAGAGCCGCCGCAACCCCAATGTGTTAGCGATGGTCACGGCTCGCACACATCAACCTGAGACTGGTAGGGAGAGTCTGCATGGCGCGTCATGTTATTAATTTGAGTCAATATGTTTCCATTGATCCCACTCGTTGTTATGTTGTGGTGGCTGTGGTAGCCATGATGGCCAAACACAGACCAAAGGGGGCTGTTTCCTTGTCAGGAGAAGATGAAGAGATACAGAGGATTAAGTGTTATGAGATTACAGCAGGAGGGAGAGAGGGAGCACAGAAACCCCAGAGCATCGTCCATCTCATAGCAACAAGGCTGGGTTTAGATGGAGTTGTTCAAACAGCACAAAAATGTGCAGGAATAAATGTGTCATGAAAAAAAGCACAAGCTGAGGTGACCTGGGTATTGCCTCCCTTGGAGAGCAACCGGAGAGGGATCCTGATTCCAGCAGAGTCCGTGGTGGCCCCACCAAAACCCAGGAGGGCAGAAGCCGCCGGTGAATCCCGTTAATCCCGGGTCACTCCTGACCCCTCTGAGACGTCCACCTGGAAGCTGCCCTCTGGAATTGCTGCGTTCTGCAAATGCCACTTGTACAAACGGAGTATGTGGCTTTCCCCCCTCGCTTGTACCCATTTTTATTGGAATAAAAAGCGATACACTTCAGAAAGATGCTCCTTTATCCCAGCTGTTGCTTGTTCTGCTTTTCCACGCATACTTCAGCAAAGCACTTTGGCATCCAGCAGTTGAAAATCTGTTTATTGAGAGGTCTGCACGAATCTCAATGAATATTCATAACTGGGGACTTAAACTTCTGTTGAAGTCCCAACAAACAAACAAATAAATTTTTCAACCTTGTGAAGGTCAGATGGGCACGGGGCAAGGTTTTTTGACCTTCGTGTGTAGGTGGGTGGTTTTTTTCAGTAGCGTAGCAGGAAATCCAACATTTGCAATACTTTGATGAATCAAAGGGTTGGCTGAGAAAGGAGTATTTAAAGCTGAATAGGAAGTCTTAATTTGAAGAATTGTCTGTCGGGGTATTAAGAATGTCAGTCAGTCCCTCAGGCTTAGTGACTGGATTTGAAACGTGTGAAAAAAAAAAACCTGCATTGGGGAGTGTCACTTCTGTCTCTTGCTTTCTGGGAATGGCTGGCTGGGAGGACAGATTTTCATCTGAATTTGGCAGTCTTTGTCAAAGCACGACATGTTTTGATGAAATGTGTTCGGAGATGCTGTCAGCTTGCCTGGCTCCTCAGAAATCCACCGCCACGCTGCGGGGGAAACCTGAGTCTCCCTGAGAGCAGCACACAGGCTTTGGGGAAAGTGAGCGGAACTGTTTGAAGGCACAACTCAAGCCGGGGAAAAGTCTTCCTGGGATGAGGAAAGGATCCCGCCGGGCAACAGCCGCACAGCACTGTGGGAGATGGTCTGCAGAAGCCATGGAGGAGACTGGCAAGGAGCAGAGGTTCTCCTGTGAAAAAAAGCCCCAGACCAGGGAAAGAGCTGCCAGACTTACACAGAACTGCTTTATCTGGGCTGTGCTGAGGAGATGATGCCTCAGAGCCCAACAGAACTGACTCAGGGGCTGGACTGGACCTGGGGGTGGGAAGCAGACCCTACGTGTGCTCTTGGCTGCGGCTGCCGCAGCACTTCCTCCTCCAACCGCAGCTGGGGACAGGCATTCGTTATGAAACCGAATTCCCCAGACAGTTGTTTGTTGGAAAGGTCATTTGGCTGTCTTATCTGAAAATTGATGCATTGAAAGCTTTCCTAAATTTGCTCATTAAATATGATGCATTGCAACATTATCAACGAAAATGTTGGCAGGCAGGCTTCTCGCTGGAACATTTAATTTCTGGCAACTGCGGTCCCAATCCTGACCCAGGGGTAGAGGGAGTAGAAGTGGGGTAAGTCTGGCCCCTCTTCAAAACCAGGACCCTTTTCAGGTGCCTTTTCAGACCAACCTTCTCTGTAAGTTCTTGTAGTACGTGATGCCACGCTGTGTCTGCAGTTGGTGCAGGACAGGCACGATAGGATTGGGATGGAGGTGAGACAGATCTGAGGGTGAGAAGAATAGAAGAAAAAGTCAAAGTTGCAGGAGAGATGATGGAGCTAGAGGAAAGTATGGGTGTCTCTGGGAAGTGGGAGGACTGGGTCTGTCCTGAAGGAAAGGCAAAACAAGCGCAATCATAGAATCATAGAATTGTTTGGGTTGGAAGGGACCTTTAAAGGTCACCTAGAGAATCAGGAAGACATCTCCTGTACCCAGAAGAAAGACCTCAGCTGCCTGCAGGAGATTACTGGGGATCTGGGACACGTTTCGTGATGTGAAGAGCCCTCCAGCCCATGCATGGTCCCTGGCAGTCCTGCCTTTCTTTTCCAGAGACATTTAGCGGTCGTGTGTGGCCGTGTGTGTACATCAAGCATTTCCATGACCGATGTTTCAGTCACCATCGTCCTCCCAGGAGGACCGTGGTGATTAAGACCGACGTCCCAGCTCTCCCCGTTGTCCCTCCTTGCAGGCGCAGCAGCAGCTGGTGAGTGAAACGGCAGCGTTACCAACGGTGCCCCCATCCTCTCTCCTCTCCGCCAGCCTCTCTTAGCAATTTGTCAAGGCAGCGTGAGAGTCGGGAGCAGCTCCGAAACGCTTGGCGCTGAGATTTTCAATTAGGGAACACAAAAGCCTGTTTAATAAACTCTTAGAGGCTTGTTAGCCGAGACATAATTAAGATTAATGTTGACCTGGGACCAAAGGAAACAGGGCTGAAAGTGAATCAAAGGGAGGCAGGCAGTTTCCACGTTAGGATAATGCAAGGATGAGATTCCGTCCTGCAGCAGTGGATGGTACCAGGTGCATCGCTACACCCTGCGGAAGGGTCGGACAGCGTGGGTCAGCATCCGTGCACGTGCAGGGGCACAGGGCAATGTGACTCCTGCATTCCCTGCTGTGATCCCAACTTTATCAACCTGTTTTTCACGTGTCTCTCTATTCCCTTCAGATAAAACTTTTCTTGGTTAATTCCAAATATGATCAAAATCTACAAAGGAGAGAAATAATCTTTGCTCTGCTAATGCAATGCCAGGTTTTAATTCTTTCCCATACATCTTCATTTATTAAAGTCTTTTTTCTTTTGGAGGCAGAAGATGTTCCTGGCTGAATTCATAAATCAAGCCAGGATAAGTGGGTGGTAAAATCCACAAGCAGTTACACACCAGTGCCGGTGAAAGAGCCCTGTCGCTCGCTCCCAGCTGGGTTTTCAGGCGTCCTCTGGCCAGCCACGCACTGATGACTCCCATGGATGCTGAGCTGTCTGCGGTTTCACTGCTGGGCATACACACCCAAAACCAGACCAAAACTCAGGGGTCTGCAAATCCAGTCCCCACTTATGAGCATCTAGAACCGCGTTAACACCACCTTCAACAGCCAAGCAGATCCTGAACTCCACAAACATCCTCGCGAGGAGGTGGGAATGGTTAAAATGTCAGCTCCAACACCACTGCCCCAGCTTTCCCAGATCTCTATGGAAATCAGCCCCCTCGCGATGGAGTTGTGAGGCAGAGGGCTTTGTCGTTTTTGGTTTGTTACCTAGAAGCTCAAGACATGCCTTGTCATAAGCTATGCACATATAGAATGAGCCGACAGGTTACTGATGTTAATCACAAGCTGTGCGGAGACAGAGATGAAAACCTGAAACGCGTACCAGCCGTGGGAGTGCTGAGAACTGCCCGTCTCGCTGCCATCCCCCGTCCCTCATCCCACGCTCTCTCATTTACATCTTCTTCAGGTGCTTTTTTATGTTGAGTAGGCGCACGAACGCAGTGACACCACGCTCCTGGGGTGCCCTGCTTCTTCCATCACCCGCTGCTTAGGACCCCTCGGCGTCTGCGCAGCCCCGAGCGTGAAGTAGCGCTGTGTTTGTGCGCGGGCACGGCAGTGATGAGCCTGCTCAGGACTGGCTGGCTGTTCACTAATGTTAGTGAAAAAAAGTGCAGTGAATCAGCAGTCACTTCAACATTGAGCAGAAATGTAAAACTGCCGTCATGCCATGGGGCAAGCCAAGCTGGATTTCCATGATTGTCTGTTCGTGATGGCTAATTTAGGCTCGAGATAGAGTGGTGCAATGAAGCCAGACCAGCTTGCACCTCTGTCTTTTCCCATCACACCTCCTTCTGCGTGCAATCACGTTGTCTCTGGGCTGAAGTCCCATGAGATGGCCCCATCTGTGTTTACCCACCCTGTTTGGATGGATTTGGCACCAGAGTTAGTGCCAGGCCGTAAGTCCTCCAAGCTGCAAAACCAAAAATCGTCACTAAAATTCCCATCATTGACTCCCCTTCACTGACCTCAGGGCTAAATTCTCCTTTCTTGAAAGTCTAAGGTAGTTTTCATGCTGCTCTTGATTTGCATGGAGACAACCTAAGGACAGAGCTTAATTCATCATGCACTGACTACACCACCTCTGACTATTCAGCCAAACGCTACTGCGTGATCAAAAGGGAGAGAAAACAAGAAAATATTCAGAAATGAGTTAAAAAAACCCCAACAAACCACCAATAAAACTCAAAAGAGAGGTGGGGGAGAGAGCAGCTATCTATCACCATTGTAACCAACAGCCATGATAGCACTGATTTATCAATTGCTAAACGTGGAGGGTAACACACACACAAAAAAAAGCAAAATCTGCAAGCCCGTTTGAGCCCAGGGGAGCGTTTCAGTACAAAGTCTTTGCTACCTTGTCTGGTTTGGACCAAAATGGGTTATGGAGGGCTCACATGAGCTGCTACAGCAGCAGGGAGCTGCATCGCCCGCTGCCAACTGGAGATGGGCAGGTGAGGCGGGACCTGGCCGGCTTCTCGGCAGCGGTAGGTGGCCCATGTGGCAGTGGGGCTGAGGTCCCAGCGGGACAGCCCTGTCCTTCTGCTATTGCATGCCGCAGGTGCGTTTAGTGCAGGCTGACACTTCACACACCCGCGCTTCACCAACCGGCACGGGCAAATCAGCTGGGCTCCCGGGAGCAATCTCAGGAGTCGGCAAACACAGTGTTAGCATCTCTGTGGGACCTCTTCCATCAGGTTCTCAGGATAGATGATAGATTTTGTGATTAATAATATGCCCCTTTTCATCATCCTTCAGAGCATAAATCTTGCTCACGGTGGAGCGAAAGGCTGGAGAGAACAACGGCTGCATACAAATGCCTCTGGGTTGGACAGGGGCATTCCAATGCTGTGGCTCAGCTTGAAACAGTTAACGATGGCCACAGAGAAGAAAAATGTTCTCTTCCATCATTGCAGGGGCAAAGAAAAATTAATAATCCATTTCTGCTCCTAACTGGGCAGCCTTTGGAAGCCTGCTTTAGCAGGTAGTCCTGAAGCTCGGCTCTTAGCTTGCCTGACTGCCCCAGGCTTGAATTTTCACAGTTGTCTATCATGCCTGAGCTTCTAGGAGGGATCCTGACCTCCATCACTCACTGCAGGAATGGCCAGATTGGGTCAAAGTCCTCTTTAGCTTTCACCTGGCTAGAATCTAGATCGTGGGTGAAGAGGGAAAAGTGTAAAGCCAGCTTGAACGGCATTGCAACTGGAGCTGAGAACACTTCTCCCTTGGTATCAACAGTTGAAAATATCTGCAAAAACTTTCCCTTCATCCCAGCACATCCTTTCTCCTTCATCCATCATTGCAGACATGGTCCTGCTCATCGATGCCATCCCTTTAATTTTGCAAGCCCTTTTGTCCCTCACGAAGTTACACATTATTGCTTCACTTAGAAGCACCAGCTGGCAGAGCCACCCAGCCAGAGATGAACCTCAGTTGTCCTGCACCCCTCAAACCAAACTTCCCTCTCTTAATTGTTTCCTTAATGGTTTACTTCATTAAAGGGATAACCTAATTGCAGGTAGCGTTTATTCACTGTCACCATTCTGCCAAACGAAAAGAGACAGCCATTGATCATGACCGATACCCTGGCCTCCACCAAAATACCCAGAAGGAAAAGAGGTCACGGTGGCAGGGAAAGGTCTGCATGGGGGAGGCATCGCAGCCCCCTCTCCCCAGCAGCCCGCCCCAGAAACCAGGTATCCACCATGTCCCTGGCATTAGTTAAACAGCGTCAGCTTTGCTATGCGGGTTGTTTGGTACTCGCAGCAGAGTCATTATCCACTGTTGGCTTCTATTTTCCTGGTTGTCACCTCAGTGCCGCAGCTGGGGACGATTTGCAGCTGTTGTAACTCGCTGAAAGGCACCAAAGCAAGGCTGGGGCCAAGATGATCCCTGCTCCTCTTCCTCTCCAGCACCTTCCTAATCCCTTGAAGGGAAGAGGGACTGTGCCACGTAAAGGAAACATCTTCCTGCGCCTGAGCTGCAGTGCAAACGGATGAGCTCCTCGGTGAGAGCACACCAGTAACTCCTGCTGTTTGCAGCCGCCAAAGTCACTGTGAGCCCTGCCTTGAGGTCTGGCCGGAGCAAGACTCAACCCTTTCAGCTTACACTCTTTTTTTCCCCTGTGTTTCTTCTCCTTAAGGACAGACAGTGCATCAGGGAGTCAGACAACTCTGGATGTTGGGGTACAAGCCATCACGTATCTTGTTTTGCAGTATTGCATCTCTGCCGGCTTGATCCACAAAAATTTGGGCTTACAGCACCAGCAACTCCAGAGCTGGCCCAACAACAGCGGTCACGTTACACCGAGGAAGACGGTGTGGATGCTTTTCTTGCAAAGGAGGGCTTGTTCAAAGCAGGGGACTGAGTTGCATCCAGGGAAATGACACATCACCTTTTCCAGCTGCTGTACCACAGCAAACCACGTTAACAGCAGGAGGGATGATGTTCCATGCAGATCAGGAGAGCTGATGGTGGTCATTCCAGTGACGCCCCAGGGACCGCTGGCTTGAGCAGCGTGACTGGGTTGTCCCAAGCACAGGAGAAAGCATAGTCTGACCTGGTTGCTTTGGCCTCCTGTGATAAGGAGCAGCCCTGTACTTTTTGGGCATGCCTGGCTTGAGACGGAGATGAGTCAGCCTGGCTGAAAACCTGCTGCGTCCTCTGCCCGATCAATTTAACCACAGACTCTGTTAATGCAAATTGGGAGCATGCCTAATTTTTTAATGTATAAAAAGAGAATTTGGCAAAAACAGTTACCTGTTTTTTAGTGTTATTTTAGCAACAGAAACAACATATTTCTCACAGATCGTGCTGTCGCTTTGTAATCTTTTATGTATTTTCACGGCACAATCAGTCGTTTATTTGCCAGCCATTAGCAACCGCCACAGAATAAAATCAGTCGATGCTGTTTGGATAAGACATGGTTGGTCATAAAGCGCCGGCAGAACCCTTCCACTGGCCGTGCTTTGCAATCGCTCATCAGCACAGCCTGGCAAATGCAGGTTGGTAAGTCACCTGCCGAGGGTCTCTGGTGCTGCTGCCTTGGAGCTGAGGGTTATCTCGCTCTGACAGACGGGACAATCGCAACGGTCCAAACAGGCTGCGGAAGAGCAAAACCCACGTTGACGTTGGATGCAAAACCTCTTGTAAAAGCCAGAAGTGGACGGCTATGCCGATGATTCGCAGGGAGGGGGAAAGGAAGGATTCTTTTTTTTTTTTTTTTTGGTTTGAATTCAGAGAAGTGTGGGGGTTTTGAGGAGGTCTGGGTGAAATGCCTCACCACACAGAGCACAGCAGCACCCTGCTCACGTAGGTCTGCTTGGAGGGCAGGAAATACACCCGTGGCTCGGAGACAGGGAGGGAAATTGCGGGCGAGGCTGAGTGTGATCGAACATGGACCACGGCAGATAAGAGGGAGCGTGTATCAAGGGCAAATCTGACTATAGGCTCCAGCAGCCTGGGTTTCGTTCTTATTTCAGCATTCAGGATGTCAAAGACCCTACTCCACGCTGCATCCTGAAATTCTCCTTTATGTGCTTCCGAGACGTGATTTCCCAAGGCTTTGCCCAGATTTCATTCCTCCTCTTCTGTCACTGCGTACAAATTACCTGTGTTTTCTCCATGAAGCCAGAATATATTTTTTTTAGCCTGTACTGCACACACGTATATCACCCCTAAGCGCTGACAGACGTTACCTGACTCATCTAGCATTTGCCTAATTGATGTTGTGGCTGTCGAGTGCTGCGCTTGGCTGCTGTCTGTGACACTGGGTACATAGCCAGGTTTGATGGGGTATTGCTTGGCATGGCTTAGTATCACCATCACCCTGGCCGTGCCACTGATGGATGGGGTGTTAATGTGTTGCAAGGTCCATCAAGGCCCGGTTTCCAAGAGCTATTCGATGCTCTTTGCCCCAAGAGAGCCAGACTGAAACTCAATTTTCTTTCAAGTGGTCGCTCTCAGAGAAAGTAATGACAAGAGGGTTCGCAGTGCCCAGAGCAAGCTGCAAATTTTCTGGAGATGCATTGAGATGCATTGTCGACCAGAGCCACCTGATTGTCCATCTAGCATGACTTTCAGCAACAAAACCCCCACCTGAATAAGGGAAATGAGGCTGATGTCAAAGAGACATAAAATCAATACATCAGAACTTCTCCTTTTCACAAAAAGTGACAATTCCTGCAAGACTTTGACAAAGCAGATGTAAACTCCATGGTGCTGGCACCGAACGCTCACATCATGATGGGACCCTCAGACGTCTCTGCCATGTAGGGCAGGTGTGAGGAAAGAGCTCTGTGTTAGTTTTACAGGCAAAAAACATTGGAAATCACAGCCTGCCTGATGCCAAACAAGGTTGTAAGGTTAAAATTCGGAACAGAACCAAGACCTGCAGAATCCTGAGTTGACACCGTAAGCACAAGCCCATCTTTTCTTCACAGAGAGTGACAGGACAGAGTCATCCCTTCCTCATTAGTTTCCCTGTTTTTATGGAAATATATTGCATTAAATTAAATGTGTTTGCAAAACAAGCATTCCTTCTGAAATGCACATTTATTCGTTCACTGGAGCGTGACCATTACTGTCTGCTTAGTAAATAAAATTAGTTTTGATTCTTTTTAAATTAGAAAACAAATCAGTCATTAGCTTAATGGAAAGCTTTTTTCAGTCTCATGGGTAAATGCTGCACACATTTCTAAAATGTTTTCTTTAATTTTTTATGGCAAATTAATAGAAGCCAAAGCCTGCTCCCCTGCTGTAAGTCAAGAGAGGAATTAGAAAGAAATTCAGACACTTCTGAGTTTTCTGTATTCTGGTGTCATTCTTTCCTGCAAGGAATTAATCTTCAGTGCTTTATTAAGACCAGTTTCCTTTGAAATTAAGGGAGAGAGGATCCAATTTTGGGGCTTGATTGACTCGATGTATAAATTCTATAATTTATCCGGAATGTTTTGTCAGAGGGAAGTGAAGACAATTTCTGTAGCATAAGCCTGAAGACCATGGGAGGTGATAAGTGCGCGGTAACTCTACACAATACACGCTGACCTGACTCTGAGTCCGAGAAAAGAACAGAGAAATTTCGCTGAGTACACAAAGAGCTCAGAATTTGCACTAAAACTCTTCCTCTGTGGTAAAAGATGATGCTTTTGTTAGCACATTATTAATGTTTATAAAGCGTCCTGGCATGAAACGCTGCTGGCTTTTCTTTCCAGAGTGTTATAAAATCATCATGGAAAGAAAAGCAGAGCATCCCTAATGCACCGGATTACTGTTAGCTGCTGTCTGCTGATACTGCGCCCGATTAACGTGGCAGAGCAATAAAACTCTGGATCTTCATTTATCACACCTCTTTAGCTCTCTCACAGAGAGAGAGAGGTTTGAAATGAATATTAGCTTTTTCCCTGAAAAGAAAATAAGAAGTCACTCAGAAATCATTGATATTTCAACTCTGCCAATTTTTACTCAGGTGTTGGTCTTGTTCGGTTCTTCTGTGTTCTTACCTAATCCACTGAGGAGGTTTTTTTATTTTCTTTGATTTTAGAGTTTATTCTTCCATCTGAATCTTGTTATATTGCTTAATCTCTGGGTGTGCAACTTATTCCAGCAACATGTTTTTGGTTTTGTGTTAAAGTAGCACTCACACAATCCCTGTGGGTCTGATACACCTCAGTCTGAAAGGTGTCTAAATGAGGGTGTCCGACCCCAGGATGAAATGTCTGGAGGGACGTTTTGGGTTTGCTCTCTACCCTCTGTCCCCAAACCACCACTCTGATTCTGCAGGTGGCTTTGTCTGACTCCAAATTCCTTCATCTTTACTCTGAGCAGGCTTCTGCCCAAGCAGTCTCCATCTCACAGCCTCTCACAGCCTCTCCACATCATACACGAGTCTCTTTACCGCCTATAAAATAAAATACTAACGTGGCACATAGCTGGTGGGAGCAACCAGCCTTGCTCAGCCCTGCTGTTAGTGTGAACAACCCTCTGGTTTCTTCATTCTGCTGATTTTCCCTGCGCTTAAGAGCTCAGCTGCTCAAGAGGATCGGGCCGACGACGGGCGGTGGCGTAAACGTACTCAGCAACACACTTTGACTGGAATTACACATCCCTGTGCTTCTGCAGTGCAAGCTACCAATGCCAAATGCTCAGGGCACCCTCCCTCTGTGAAAGCATTAATTATTACTGCTGCTCGCAAAATGATCTGTGGACTAAAATGGGTTTTTCTAATTCTGTCACTGGAGGAGAACTTCTGGCTAATCAACTGGAGGCAGATGGAGTTGGCGGAGATGACACAAAGGCCTGCACTAATTACTCCACGTGTCTCAAGAACTGATAAGAGAGTTGATTTATGCCTGGAACAGCCTGATAATTCCAGAAATAATAGATATTGCATGGCTTAATTAATCAATGTAAACCTGGTTGTGCTGTGATTTTGAATTAACGGCCATGGTGTAGCACAGGTGTATAGAAGGTGGGCTACAGCCTTCTACTGTGAGAAGCCCAAATGGTCCAATCCAGGGGCCAGGCTCTGGGTACATCCTGCAGTTGTCTCTCATGGGATCTGGTGAGTTCTTGCACTCTTGTGCTTGGGGAATGTGAGTGTGGCCATGTATAATGGCACGAAGAAAGAAAATGGTGCATATATCACAGAATCATGGAATGGTTTGGGTGGGAAGGGACCTTTCAAGGCCATCTGGTCCAACCCCCCTGCCAGGAGCAGGGACATCTCCAACTGGATCAGGTTGCTCAGAGCCCTGTCCAACCTGGCCTTGAATGTTTCCAGGGATTGGGGCATCCACCACCGCTCTGGGCATATATACACAGCAACAGTGGGTAGAGGCAAGAACTTATAGAGAAATCGGTCCGTCCTATGAGTTCATGCTAAATCATTGCATCAGGGGTCAGTAGGTTTAAGGCCTGAGTGGTTTTAGCTGAGGCTATCGCCCTGCCTAGAGTGCGTGGTCCTCAGGGCTGGTGGTGGCACAGGCAGGTCTGTTCTCCAACTGCACAGATGGGAGGGGACACCCATGGGTGGGAGCAAAGGCTCTGCCCACCCGGAACTACAGGTCCCACTGTTTGATCTCACTTCATCTCCAGAGCTCCCAAGCACCATGAGACACAGTGACTTTCCGTTCGGTGTCTGAGCAGGACAGAGCCCCGTGGGTCCCTGTACTTGGCCCTACCATACTAAACTCTACCGCATCTATGATGGTTTAAGCATCAAAGACTCAGCTAAATCCTTTTTTTGAGGGGTGCCTGACAGTGCTTGGTGAAGCCATGAAATGGATAGTCAGAAGGGGATTGAACTGGTTTTAATTTCTGAAAATACAGTTTAAATTGACGTCCATACTTACATTCAGAACCAATAAATACACACAACGGCTTTCCAGGACTCCACGATCATCGTCACTTACATAATAATAAAGTGGTTACATTACACTTTATACGCAGTTTGGTTTAGAATGTGAAAGTATTATGAATACATTGAATCCTTCCAACAACGTTTTCCTTGCCTTAATTTTATTCTTTCTTACTGTGTTTGAAAGATTCCTGAACATGGTGAATCTCTTCTGTGGGTTAATGACCGTAAAATGATGTAAATGGGCTACACAGCACTCTATAACCATGGCTCATACACAATTTCAAGATCAGTGCTGCGGCCTTTTTTTGTATGAAACTTCCTCTTGGGAAATAGTGTTTTTCTTTTAAGAGATCCCCTTGAACACTTCCAAAGACATTATCTGAGCTGTTTTCTGCTTTGGGCTGATCCCAACGGTGCAAAGCAGCCGTAAACTCAGCTTAACGTGGGAGTTAAAGCAGGTTTGGTGTTGTTTTGCATCACTAGAGCAGTACAAAGCCGGCAGTGTGTACCAGTAAATCAGTTCTCTGGTGGTAACACACATCTGGCTTTGCTAAAACACCATAAGAGCTTCCCACAGCCCGGTATAGCCCGTAACTTTTTTAGCGGGGAAAGGGAGGGGACTAAAGAGAAGTCTATGTACATTTATTTGAGCTTGTGGGTCTCCAGATTTTAGCTTTGCTATGAATTCATCTCTCCGTTAAGTCCCCAAGTTCTCCAGGTCTACAAGTGCTCTGCAGTACCAAACCATGCCCTCAGACCTTGCTAGTCTGCATGTGTCCATTGAATTCAATATTCCTCTGGGTTAACATTGACTCCTGCAAGCGGCTGCTGTTCTCTTGCCTGTGTTCAATGGGGTCACCGTCCTCTACACCATTGCCCTTTCGGAGGCAAAGGACTTTCTGAAAACTCTGCTTGAAGTTATCAGAAAGAAATCCGTAAAGAATGGGGTTGGCACAGCTGTTTGCATAGGAGAGGACCACGACAAAGAAGTACACTCCTACCAACACAGGGTCTTCTGGCAGTATAAATACCAAATTGACAATGTTCATCATGTAAAATGGGAGCCAGCAAAACACAAAGACCACCACAATGATCACCACCATCCTGGTCACCTTCCTCTCTGATCTCCTGCGCCTTGTAGACCCAACTCGGATCCCCGAAGATTTTACTTTAATCACGATCAGCAGGTAGCAGAGACAGATCACCAACAATGGACCAAAAAACCCAAGGACTGATGTGTAAATAATGAACGCTGCCGACCAGATGTTGACAGGCTCTGGCCAGTTCATGTTGCAGGTCTGAAAGTCTTTCTGCACATCCGAAAAGATGATGACTGGAAGCACCACCAAGAACGAGAATGTCCAGACAGTCATGCTGATGAGCTTGGCCACTCTGGGACGTCTCCACTTGGTTGATTTAATGGGATGAACTACTGCCAGGTAGCGGTCCATGCTCATCACAGTCAAACAAAAAATACTAGTGAATTGGTTAATGCCATCTACAGTCATAACCAGCCTGCACAAAAAGGAGCCAAAAGGCCAATAGGAGATGGCATTCTGGGTGGCCAGGAAGGGCAGGCCCAGCATGAAGAGTACATCAGCAACAGCTAGATTCAAGATGTATATGTTGGTGACGGTTTTCATCTTGGCGTAGCGCAAAACCACGTAAATGACCAAAGTGTTGCCGCTGAGTCCGACTGCGCATACGAGGAGGTAACAGACGGGAATCAGGACTTTGTGGATGTATTTGAACGAGGGCTGCTCCGAGAGCGTCCCATTCTCTGTCACGTTTGTGAGCAATGAGGAATTCACATCGCTGGAACTGGCTTCTGTGCTAAATGTGCTGGAGAAGTATAAAGGATCCATAGTGTTTACTCCTCAGTTTTTCCTTTAAGGCTGAGAGAGATTAAACTTCATGGGCATCTTGTTCCTAGAAAGACAAAAAAAAAAAAAAGGAAGAAAAAGAGAGAAAAAGTGAATTCCAAGTAGATTAAGTTTTACATGCTGTTTAATTTTCTGTCTATAGTCAGAATTTGTGTTTGAATTGGGCAGTTAGCATGTGTGATGAGATCGATGCCTGAACAAAGGAACTGCTGCACAACGAGAGAGCCCAAGCTCATCCCAGTAGACGGTGGTGTCTCTTTAATTTTCACAAGTTCTGTGCAGCGGGGTCAGGGCCATCACACTTTACAGTCAGAGGCAGAAGCATCCCTGCAGCGAAGGAGTCTGTGAGCCCCGGCGTGTGGGCTGTTCGGGTCCAAAGCCTTCTGGTAGCAAGGCCAATCCTTCCTCTGCTAATGAGAAATAATAATTCTTGCCCCCTGTGCCACTTGGCAAGCCAACTTTACTGCTTGACTGTGTCACTCTCTGTAGCCCGGCATACACGCACTTTCCTCATTTGTGAAATCAAGGAGCGGAGGAGGTTAATACCCTCTGCTTCCCAACTTGCACAAAAATACATAAATCCAGAAGCCACATTTCCTCCTAGCTTCCTGTCTGAAAACTGATACAGAAAAGGATAGAATATAACTGTGACAGACTCTGACCGAACAGCGCATACATCTCAGCCTGAAAACAAAGCCTGAAAGCTTTAACATCCAATTTGCTGCAATTCTGCTGTCACTGAGCAGAGAGCGCCTGGAGAGGCTCAGGGACTGACTCAGCCCCACTTCACTCCCGTACAAGCTCTGGGTGCCTTCAGAATCCAGAACCCAAGACAGATCCCATCTCTTCGTGTCCGCTGCGATGCTCCACAGGTCTCCCTGTTTACATAGAAACGGTCTCGGTTTGATATATTCCAATGCCACTCACTGCCTGGCAGAACCAATTGAGAGCCCCCAGGGAACATTGGCAGCTGTGTAGGTGGGCAAAAAAACCCTCTGTAACAGCCCACAGAACCCTAGAAAAAAAAAATCAGTGAACCCCCAGGTGGAAAGAACCATGCCTGAGAACACTTTTCCGTGGGGTCAGGCCACATGCACGCAGATGTGAAGACAGTGATGGAAAGGAACAAGCTGTTTCATTCCCATTTCTCACAACTCTGCTAGTGTTTCTGAATCCCTCTCATGCTGAAGTGTGCTTTTTGTCTAAGAAACACCTTTCCTCTGCAAGGAATCCAAGCTGCAGTGGGCAGCTCCAGGACACAGACAGCTGAGCAGCTTTGGTGACAGAACACGTTTTATTAGACAATCTCAAAAATGTTGAAAATTTCCAGCGCTCTGTTTCTGCGGCATGCTTGACTCACATGAATATTTTTTCATTCTTTGCCTGAATATGGTCTAAGTAGGTGTTTATAAAGCTTTAGCTATAAAAAGTTTAAGCATCTGCTATAAAAGAGCAGAGATTCAAAACACCAACCTGGCCCAAGGCCTTTCCCAAGCAGACTCTGCTGAAGGTGCCCAAGGAGGATGCGCCCAGAAACTTTTGTTCCCATCACCTGATGGTGAGGTTTCCATAACAATCTGGGGGCAGGAATCTGGATTCAAAAACACCCAGCCCACATCACACCCCTGCCTTTCAAGCACAAGCAAAATTCAGTACCGTGTAAGCATGCAAAAGACTTCTTGTCTCCGAGAGGAACGCAAACACCTCCACGGGCTGTGCTTTCTCCTTGGGTGAGAAAAATGGCGGTGGGTGAGAGCAGAAGTCCCTCCAGCTACCAATAGTAATCACAAATATGTTGCTCTGATTTGGAAATGTGCAGATGGGAAGTAGGTGTCTCACACGTAACTCCACGGCTGGGAGGAGATGTACCAGAGAAATCAGAAACCCAGGGTGGCCGGGACGGTAAAGCTAAGAGAGCTGCCAGAGCTCAGACAAAGGCTGGCTTGAGATGAGAAAGGAGCAGGGAGGACCTGAACGCCCTGCCGTGGTGTTTGGGGTTTAGGTACCGCAGCTACAGGCACGGTGCAAGAGTGGTCACAGTCCCTGACAGCGGGCGCGCTGCAGGGAGAGGTCAGCTGAGACCACGCTCCCCGTGAGCTACCTAGGACTGGACTGGTGCTCACACAGGAAAAGGCAAACTCCAGCTCTGGCCAAAGAGTGGACTTTTAAATTCTGTTCTGACACTCATTTTAAAATACTAATTGGTATTAAATCTCAGATTATTTGGGGGGGAAATCTGGGAGGAGTCAAAATGGCACCACACTCCTCTTGGGCTGAGGGTTTTGATCTTTGGAAGATTGCATTTTCTTGCAACCCAGATGCTGTGTGGCCCAGCTGGTTAGGCTACAGCTTGGAAGGGAAGAATATGAAGGAAAAGAGTGGTGGGATGGGGCAGCCGGTGTTTATAACCTTGTGTTTGTGGAATTGCATCCACGGGACTGGGTATGGTGCTGAGCTGGGGAAGGAACTTCACGCCAAGAGCAGTCCGGACTAGCTCAGCAATGTCCAGTCCGGGCCAAAAGGCGAAATTTTTGTTCTGGGACTGCAAAAATAGCAGGGCAGTAAAAAGAACTAGTGCTGCCACCCAGCAGGGGAAGGTCGTGAAATGCAGTCGTGTGACTTTCATCCTAGTGCTATAGAAAATGAGGATGGAGACCTTTCTTCTAAAGTTACCTCTTTTTTTCCCCTCAGTTCATATCCTTGAAATTGCTGATTATAGAAATACAGAGTCAGTTCAAGCCTGGTTCTTTGAGCCACCCATCGCTGCCATTCCTGATGCACCCAAAGCATTTTCTTGAGGGACCTTTGTGTGTCTCCCATGGAGGGGGCCAGCTCTTCCAGGCTCCTTCAACGGCTCCTTCCCACTGCTGTGCTGTCAGTGATACTCCAACAGTTTGTCAGTCTCCTCCTTTAGTATTTTGGGGTTCTCTTGGTTTTGTGTGCACGTTAACTGTTACGTTCAGATTTTTTGTTCCATTGGATTAATTTTTCACCTGTCCTTGAAACCACACTGCCTTTGCCTTGTGGCCGCTGGTATTTTGGGATTCATTAGGGCAGGGCAACAACAAACAAAGCCAAACAGCTGCAAAAGCAGGTTTTGCTGGCTGTCTTTGGTGAGCATGGAAGATTTTCCTCTCCATTTCCCTGTGCTATCTAGCTGCCAGCTTGCCCCTCACCAGCACAATTTTTCTCTGAACTTATATTGCCGCTACAGCAGTTAATGACCATGAACCTCAACAAAGGATGACTAAATATAATTAAGACACGCTGACTGATGCCTTGTACACTTGCTTTGGTATCCTTAATTAATGGATTAATAAAAAAAACCACCTCTAGGGGACTTTATCTTGTCCAGATTTTTTTCCCTTCAGTGTTTGATCTCCAAGACATCATACTGGTATACCTCACAAATTACATGCCTTCTGATTAAAACATGGGAATCAAAAAGGACAATGGAGCTAAGAATATAGATCCAGAGTAATCACCAGTATAACTCCAAGTTTTCTTTTTACAGAGCAGTACCCTGAAAAAAAAAAATAGGCATCCACTGCAGCTGAACATATCTGACTGCCTGTGTCCCTGGCCAAGAAAACTGAGAGAAGAAATGGCAGAGATGTTACGGTACAGACCATGCTGCTCGGAAGAAGGCATTTAGCCTTTGTGAAAACTTCTCTAGCAGATATTCTGGGCAAACATGCTTTTGCTGGGCACAAGAGCAGGTATCCACCTAAAAGCACAGAGCCCATTAGTGATGGGAGCATCACCACAACAGAAGGAAGAACAAACCTTAGAAACAAGAACAAACCTTAAAACTACCCAAGCAGATCAAGGTTGAAATTCTTCCTGGCTGTGGTTACAATAGCAAAGCAAAAATTACTCCACAAAGTCATGCAAAGCCAGAGAGATATGCTTTTAAAACAGATGCCCTCAGCAGAAATGGGAAGAGAAGCATCTGGATAAGTATCCAAGAAGGTCTAATAGCAGCAGAACTTCACGTTCTCTCCCCCGTCCCATGGAGTTGGCCACCATGTGTTAGTGGAGCAACTCTCCATAATGAAGCGAAGAAAAACTCCCCTGGTCCTTGAGTAAATTTGCCCTTTGGGGGATGAACGTTCATCACCTCCTTCAGATACAACCCGTGGGGCCTCATGCTTTGCGTTCGCCTGGCTGGAGCAGGCAGAGCCAAGGGTGGCTGCTGCCGGAGGGAGGCGAGCGGCGGGGAAAAGGAGGGAGGTGGGATGTGAATGAATGCTGGTGTGACCTGGCCAAGCAGCTCTGAATTAACACACACACCCAGGCAGGGCTCTGCCTGAAGAGGGGGAAATGTAGCATCACACCAAGACCCACTTCCACTTCTTACAGCTATAATAATGTTCTTGTACTAAGCCAGGAGCTCCCTGAGAGCACCGAAATCTCATCATTTCACACACAAAATTCTCGATTTTCCCCACTCCCTACCCTATTCCACCACCTGGGGTAAAAAAGCAAAAGGATTCAGTTCAGAGGGGAACTTTCTCCCTGTTAAAATGTGCCATTTGATATTTCTCACGGTGTGTTTCTCACTCCAACAAACCAGAGTGATTGATTTTTCCCTAAGGAAGACATAACAAAACAACTTTCTTGCACTAAATTGGTTTTCTGTTTTGACTAGCTGTATTGGTGCTAAACACTGACCAACAGAAGTCAAAACTGAACAATGTTTTGCCACTCTTAGCACTATCAAAATATTTAGGAACTGTATTTTCAAGCTGGTGACACTTTGTTACCACCCAGCCCAGACCAGCCCAGTGTTTCCTAGAGCGCTCTGCCGAGATGTTACCTGATAACTTGCTCCTACTTTTAGTTTGCAAACAAACAACCCATAAAACACTTTTACTTTTGCCAAATATTTGCTAAATACCCTTTTCCCCCGAAACAAATCTCAGGCTCTGTTGTGCTCAGAGATTACTCACTTTGGCTGAGCTGCTCCTGTCACAGAACCAGTGGTGTACATCACTTGTTTCTGGTTTTGCTCCCCGACCAGTTGATGGAAACAGCTCCAGCCAGAGGAAAGTGTGGAGCCCGATGTCTCCGCGTTCGCACCCGGGCTGCGGCCGGGCCTGAACTCCGACAACCACACCGGCGCTTCACTGTGACCGGGGGTTTGGAGCGAAATATTTCTCTTGGAATTTTCTCTGTTGGCATCGACTGATGTTGGGGACGTGCCGGATTCAAAGACAGTTCAATTGAGGAGCATTCATCCACAGGCTGCGTCTGCTCCCAGATGCCTTCGGCTCAGGGACTCTTCCAGGAGGACCTGGGCTGGAAGGGGGTCCCTAACAGCTTCTCTTGCTGTAAGCAGTGGGGCAGCTCCAGGACAGGAGCCAAGGTGTGAGGTCACCCCGGGAGCTGGGGTTCCCATCCCGATCGCCAACAGCCCGACCCCAGCACCCCCAGTACCGGCTGTGCACCGCGCACCTCCTCCTCCACAAAGCCATCACAAGTGCCCAACCTGCCCCAACGCAAACCTGCATTTCGAAACACCTGAACTGGGTTGTTCTCGCCCTGCCTTTCGGTGGGAAGGGCTGGACACCCACCCCGGTTCCGTGGGTGCGGGGACCCTGCGGCGAGGCACAGGGACACCCGTGCCCAGACCCACAGTGACACCCGAGACCCCCGCTTTGACCTTGAACATCCGCTTCTCCCTGCCCGCCCTGGAGCGCATCCCACCTCTCCGCGCTTCCGTCCCGCGTTTTCCCGGGATGGAGCATCCCACGCCCGGCCCCAGCGAGGCTGAGGGTTATCCCGCACGTCCCCCCACTCCATCCCCCCCGGCCGGGCTTACCCCGCTCTCCACCAGCGAAACTCCCCGGACGAAGGGCAAACTCCAGGGAAGCCGCAAACGGGACCGAGCCCTCCGGTGCCCCGTTCACCCCCAAAGCGGGGTGCGCTTTGCAAAGCCCCAGTCTGCCCCCTCCCCACCCCTCCTGCCTCCCCCCCGCCGCACCCTCC
>JAAGAY010136199.1:0-15699 GCA_011801015.1 Ardeotis arabs | reverse complement strand
GGGGGGGGCGGGGGGGTGGGGGGGCAGGAGAAGATCCCTTCCCTCGCCAGGCACAGCGTCTCCTTTGGTTTTGAGCCACGCAGGAGGGGGAAGCCCCAGCGGGAATGGGGGCTCACCTTCAGGAGTGATGGATGGGGCTCATACGTAGGGAGGAAAGAAAGAGATTGTCTCCTGCTCAGAAGAGACCAAATCACTTGGTTCCTGTTACATTAATGCCTGGAAAATCCAGTGGGATTTTGCCTACATAAGGAAAACTTATTACAGCCCGTAACTAACAAAAAGGAGAACAGTCTGAGATGTTCAGACTGGCCATCAGCCTGACAAGCCGAGATGGAGTTGGTGATCTGGAAAGGCTCTTCCACATCTGCCTGCCGGCCCTCGTGCCGGATCTTGGGCCAGGACAGGATGTGCTGGCAGGGAAGTGGGTCACAAACCACATGTGTGTCAGCTTCTCGCCTGCTGAAAACAAATTTGTTTTTCTTACAAGTAAATATTGGCCGTAGCTTCACCTCAATCAATATTTACTCCGTGGGTCAATAGAAAACGATAATGACTTCAAGTGAAGGCGGTGTCGTTCGTCTTCTGCTTCTACTTTCTACTTTCAGACACTTTTTTCTTTTTTCTTGGGGAAAAGTTCCTAGTTCCCGCGAGTTGGATGGCAGTGAGCTGACAGAGCCCCAAAACCTCCCTGAAATGCATTGAAGGAACGCTCTCAAGTACTGATATACACACTTTATACAAAGGCAAGATACAGGCATCTATTCTCTTGACTTTTTTTTTTTTTTTTGATGGATGAACATTTATTTTGAAATGTGGTGACCAGGATGTTTTGTTTCGATGTTTCTCACAGCAAACCCAGCGTTTGCGAGTACATAACGGAGAGAAAGGGAAGATGCTAGCTTCTGGAGATGACTGACTCACAAAAAGTCCTGGAGAGCTCACATTGAGAAGAATTTAGACCAACAGAAAGCAACAAAAGCAATAAAGAACTGCCTGCTTGGCAAGAAAATGGAGACCAGGAGTCAAGCCTTTCCCAGAATAAACCCACCAAGCTCTGTATCGGCCCCAAAACCACTGGAGATGGGTAGAAAGATGGAATTTCTGTCTCTTGGGAAATTATATTTTGAATTTGGGGTTTTTTTTAAGATAAAAGATGGATTGTTGAGACTTTTTGCAAAACGAACTCTAAACCTCTTTGGAAAACATTGAAACAGAAAATCTCTGACCTAGAGCCCTGAAGAAAAGCTCTGCTAGGAGAAACCCCGAGCGTGCCAGGGAGGCAGCCGGCAGCCAGAAGCCCTGTGTCTGCTTTCGGCCTTCCATCAGGAAGATGCAATGGCAAAAGGACAGAGCAGATGGTGGAAGCAGGAGCAAAAGAGGAGCCCCACAGAGAAATCTTTGGCTCCTCAGCACAGAGTTGCAGCACAAAATTGTACACACAGAGCTAGAAACCCTGCGCAACACCAGCAAAACTGATGGGCAGAAGTGTTAAAAAACAAGAAATGCTGTGAAAACGACACCATCGTCGGGGCCGTGTCTGTCAGAGACGCTTGCTGCTCTCTATTTGCGTTTCCACTGACTCCCCGGAGACTTCATGATGGAGGAGGCATGGAGAAATGCCAGCGAAGGAGACGCGAGCGTTCGCACTGGGGAAAATGTGGGGTTGGGTGCCGGTGGAGGTGTAAGAGGGTTTGGCCCAAGGACCGATGCAGGGCAAAGTGCAGGGCCGTGATTTTCAGATAGGCAGGGGATTTCAGCATTTTCAGCCACGCAACTTGAGATACTTAGAGGCGCTCGATTTTCAGAAAATGTAGACACCAAGCCCCCTGGTGAACACAAAAAAGAAAAAGCTCAAGTGAGGATTCTTTATAAAAGCCATTGTGCATCACCCAGATGCTGCTGCGCCCGGGCTTGGGGCGATGTCTGGACCCTCAGGAAACCGGTGCGAAGACACAAACCCTCCCAACTTCTGCCACGGGGGCTCCATGGGCACTGCGAAGGGTCCTGGCGCCCCCAGACCCAGGACAGTAAGCTGGTCCTTGGGGATGCTCACCATGGACTTCCCACTCCCAGGAACAAAGCCAAACTTGTGCTTTCTCCTGCAAGTCCGGTCGGAGCGGCGGCCGCGGTGGCCAAAGCCACCCTGCTCCAGAGGCCCTTGGGAAGCTGGTCTAGGACCATCTCATCCCACCTACAGCGTGACCGGCTCCTGTGCGGTGTCACCCGCGGCCACGATATTGCTGTTACGCCCTGCGCCAGAGATGTGTGAATTTCCCTGGAGTTTCTTGGAAAAATCAATGTCTGGACAGAACATGCAATTACTGCCAAATGACAGCAAGACCTCGGGACGCTTTGAGGCAAACAACATCTTGGAAAATCAAGCACTGAGTGTGTTTTGAAAGAGCTCCAGCCATGGATGACCAGGTCTCCTTGGAATGGATGCAGGTCAGGCCTTTGGCAAGGGCTGCAGTGAGAGGTGCAGGCATCCTGAAGGCTAAAATTTGGGTTTGGGCCATTAGAATCCACTTGCAGGCGTGAGGAGAAGGACCAGAGGCACTGCTGTGACAGCAGAGGGATGGAGAGAGGGAGGTTGTTCCCTCCTGCTGCTGCATGTCAAGCTGCCACCTTGGATTTCACGCTTGCAGAATCGTGAGACGAACGGCTCCCCAGTAGCAGCTGACACCACAGGTCCCCGCGCTGCCGCGGATGAGCATCCTCTGCTCTGCGGTGGCCAGAGAGGACGGGAGGGCGTGCGGCACACTGGCATCCCTGCTCCATCTCAGTCCAGAGACTGGTCCGAGTGCCACAGCCATGGCCAAAGGATGGGGAGGCGCGAGGGGAGAATTCACGTTCCCCACAAATGTGTGTGAACACCTCTGTAGCTCTGCGGGGCTGACCCCATCCACCCCAGAAGACACTCCCTGGCAGGGGTTTTAGGGGAGGCAGGGTTGGGGCTAGCATGGGTCTACACGCTCTGCTGTCCCGATTTTGGGGACTAAGCCTCTAACAGGAGCCAGGAGATGCTGGGAGCAGCCAAAACGGGCATTGCCTGGGCTGCTGTGGGGCCTCAGATCGGCGCCAGCCACCAAGGTTTGGGCTCAGCTGGGTCATGTGAAGACTGGTGGTCCTGAACCCATCCTTGATAACGATGGCAAAGGCACTCGCCCCGTTTAACGTCCCAATGGCCAGGACGGGCCCTGATGCAAACCGCGTCTGGGGTGCTCAGGCACAAAAGTACCGGCACATCCATCCCCACTCCTCTCACCCCATCTGGTTGGGATCTCCTTGCTCCCTGGGGCACAAAGCAATGGCTAATTCGCCTCGGCTGGTTTGTTCTTGCCTTGCTAACTGAGACAACCAGAGAAGCCACACTGAAACCACTGCCCTGCGGACACCGACGAGCCTTAATGGCCCTGAGCAGCCTCACCTGGGGCCTCCACCCACACCCATGGGCCCAGAAGAGCTATTTAAGCTTGGCCCCAGGCTTCTGGTTCCTACCTGAGCTGTTCTGGAGGAGGGCTGATCTCTGGCTCAGCTCCAGCTTGGGCCTGGCTATGGAGCCCCTTGGTCTGGACCTCAATCTGTGGGCTGACCTCCTGGGTTGACCTTGTCTCTGCCTTGTCACTGTGGACCTGTATGATGCTCCTGGCTTGTGGACTGACTTCCCAGCTTGACACTGGACCTGCCTCATCGCCGTGGTGTTGCCTTGCAATTTGGACTTGTGATTGGACTTGGCCACCATCTCTGTGTCCATCCTGCTTGCCTTGCTTGGGTAATGTGGGGCTAGGTCCAGGCTGGTCCTTACCCACCTTGGCTCACCTTCCTGAAGGGAGCAGCCCTGCTTTTGCTGCTCCATGATGACTGGGAGCATGTGGATGGTTGCAGAGCTTCAGCTGCATGTGGTTGTCCCTGCATGGAGAAGTCCTCTGCTGAGAGCACAAAACAAGAAGAAAAACCTGAAAACAAATGAGGTAGGTTTATGCGTGGATTATGTTCTTTCTTGAAAGGGCCTCACAACTTTTGTAAAGCCAGAAAGTGTTTTGTTGAGTGAAATGAGGTAAGGCCAAAGTAAGGCAGGAAAAAAAATGTAACCAGCCACGCTTCCTACTTTCTCATTAACTTTGCAGCTACATCACAGCTCTCCCTGCGTGGCTAGATGCTTCTCCCTTACTCTGATTAGCTGGGTGGAAGCAGCAGCTTGCAGCCACTACCCGAGGCAATCTATTCTGGGGATGTTATAAACACCGTTGTTTGTCAGCCACGTGCTAAAATGCCTTGATTTCTGGGCAGCTGAAGTCCAGCCCCACTCTTCTCTCTCAAGAGGTGAGAGCTGGCCTCTTAAGGACCATCCAGACCCTTCTCTCTCACAGGGAGGGTGTTTATCATGAACAGGTAACAACAGACAAAGCATTTCATGCTGCCTGCTGCTCTCCTTTCCCCAACACTGAGCTAGGGGAGGAACCGAAGACTTCAGGGTTGTTGCCAAATCCCTTGGGCTCTCTTCAGCAACTGGGACATATCAAGCAATTAATGAATATAGATAGGTTTGGTTTTTTTTTTTAATGAAAAATGCATGATGAATGTACATCTTGTTGAAGCCTGGAAGTGCACCAGAACCTTGAGGAAGGTACCCAAAGTTTACTTGAATTACTGTGTAAATAATACCTGCAAAACTCCCCAGCTTGCTTGGTCTTGAGCTTCATTATGTCACTTTTAGCTTACCAAAAGATGAAAATAATGAAGCGATAAATCCCCCTGAGGAGACGAGAAGCCACTGTGCTCCCCCCTTCATAATGCCACATCCAGTCTAGGCTCATGGGGATGAGATGAAGGTTGTCCTTGGGGCTTCCCAGGAGCATCTCTTCCATGTTATTCTTCTGGTCTAAGAAGTTGTCAGACGTGTGTGTGCAGGGAGAGGCACCTCTTGTGAGGCTCTCCTGCCCATCGATGCCTCCGAGACCACTCTGTGCGTGCCGTCAGGCCAAGCTGTAAAAGCAGCTCTGTCTTCCTCCGGCTTTACCCAAGAGGATGGAGAGTGTCAATGCGGCACTGGAAACCTCATGTTCTTGTCAACCCTCCGGTGATTAGTGTGCCCAGATTAATAGATACAGCTCTGCTTAAAACCAGATCAATAGCTTTCACTCCCTTTTTTTGGTCCGGTTCCCTGGAGCTGAGGCATTAAGCCATCACTCCTGGAGATATATTGCACAAGGTGCAGTTCTGTATGGAAATGAGTGTCCCGAGGAGAGCAGCTGTGGGGATAATAGCTCATGCCTTTGACTGTGCTGTTATGGATGGCGACTGCCCGATCAGGGCTGTGAATAATGACTAACCTCGTTCAGCAGCTGAGGTAACTGGAAAAGTTTCTTTCTAGGGACTCAACCAAGTGTCAGTGAGTAAAGGACGAGAATCTCTTGCCACTCACAAATATGGGGAGTTTAATCGTCCTGCCTGGTGAATGCCAGGTGCCATCAGGGGTGTTCTGCTGTTGCCCATCCCCTCGTGTCCACTTCAGACTCAGATTTTTCTCCCTAGGATCCACTTGGCCCAGACACGAGCTCAGCACGTAGCCTTGCGAGCAAACTCAGAACACAGGAGAGATCTGGTGATAAACTGTTGGCCACGTGGCATCCTGTACATCCCAAATTCGGAGATTAAATTCCCATTGCACAAGCACAACTGGGTAGCCAAGAGGGCTCGTGTGTTTCTGGCTTTCTCCAGGCAGGAATGATGCCGGATGGAGCCTGTTGTCACAGGATAATGGGTCCCCCACTGACATGTCAGCACCAAGGCAAAGCTGAGATGACTATTTTCCCAGCAAGAGATGCTCCTGTTGTGACAGAGCTTCTTGTTGAGTGACACTAAATGATTGATGCTGGAGACACAATCATTTGCTTTGCTGGACGTGATGGGGGCTGTGGTGGTACATGCTAAACCCATTACTGAGCTGCTCGTGTCTCCCTCGCGCTACAGGACTCTTACAGCCCATCTATAAAACAGCTCCTCATCCAAAATGCATCCTGACTTGGTATCAAGAGGGTCCCTGGCTGACTAAGCATTAATTTATCTTTTTTTCTGTCTGCTTCTCTTCTTTTTGCAGGGTGGCAATGTGTCCCTTGAAAGATATTGCACTCAAAGTAGGATGGTGGGAACTCTGAAATGATCTGAAAGATCTCCTCAGGTGCTCTTCCTTCCCCGTGAACCTCTCTGCAGGGGATACATCAGCAATGGAAGGGAGGCCAGGAGAACTTCCATCCCAACCCACATGCCCAAGCCTCGCCAAGAGGCTGCACGGCCCTTCCCCTTGTCCTGGGGTGGTTTCTGTGTCCACAGAGACACAGACCCATGCCCAAAGCCTGGCACCCCTTCCTCTGGGTGGCTCAAAGCTCTGATGTTCTTGAGGGCAGCAAGGTGACAGACCACTCAGCCTCTATTGCCCCATTCTCCCTTCTCAGCACCCAGAGACATCTGCATGGAAGGGCTGAAGCTGGCCGAGGGGTTTGCTGGCAGCAGAAGAGCTTCTGGTACCTTAGCTGCTGGAGGGGCACAGAGGGATGTGATGTCCTTGCTTCATGTCCTCCCTCAGCCAGAGACTCTGAAAGTGCTGGGGGCCCAGACATCCCATTTACTGCGAAAAACCCTCGGAATCAGTGCATTTCCACTAAGTATTTCTTTTGTTTCCCGTAATTATATTTTTAATAAACACAAGCACTGCGCTCCCGTCAATACGAGCTCGTTGGGGAAGCGACTTCCCCTGACAAAACAGCGCGGAGTGGAGACGCGCTGCAGTTCTTACGCAATTGGCCAAACTTTTTGCATTGCTGTTTAAAGTGATCAATGAGCCTGACGCATCCCTGTAATTGGATTTTGTTGCTGCTCATACTGAATTAGACCAGTCTCTTGCTTCCAGAAGCAGATGTGAGTGATCCACTGCTGGTGTGCTCCAAGCACAGAAGCAACCAATAGTTCCCAATAGTTGACCTTGCGGTGCTGGTTTGGATGGAGTGATTCCCCACAGGGAGCCACCTCTCTGGGGTCTCGAGGTGTTCCTCTTCCCCCTGGAAACTCACAGCTTTGCAGTTCACTGATTCAGGACGAAGCACCGAGTACTCTGGGGAAGATGCCAGCAGACCTGGCCAGAGGTGGCACGACGTGATGTTCTACCCCTCCAGCTGTCCCAGCTGGGATCAAGCTCCTGGGTGTCCAGGGCTGAGGAAATTGCATTTTTGTTGGAGGTGCAGCATCCTGGAGGCGCAGGTCAGTGATAAAGAGGGTGAGCAGATTGAGTGATCTCAGCATTGAGTTATTCTGAGAGCATCAGGTTTTGTCTCCCCCTTCTTTGGGGCTCAGTCCTGCACTGGTGCATGGGTGTCATCACCCCCCAGCTCTCACCCACCTGCTTTCCGCTCCGTAGGAGATGCGATGCCCTCTTCTGTAAGGGCTCTTTTTGGTCTCTCTCTCTGCTAGGTGTTTCAGGGTGTGTTAAGCGATTTCCACAGACAAAAGCAGAACTGGGAACAGTTTAGAGAACAAAATAACATCTTCCTAGAGCCATCTGAATTTCCCCTGCCGCACTGTGAAGCGAGCAGTGCTTGGGTTGCAGCATTCATTCTGCGCTGGCTTCATCTGTCAAAGGAAGCATCTCTACTGAGCCGGAGGCAATAACAAAAGGAAAAAGCCTTGGGGAGAGCTTACAAAATTGTTTTGGAGCAGGAGGAGGAAGGGCTGAGCTGGAAGTCATCCCCCAAGCCCTGCCAGCTCCATCTGGAGATGGGAGCCAGAAGCTGGGCCATGTTCCTACCCCAGGACCAGGAGCTGGGGACACACAGCTGGCTCCCCAGCTGGCTTTGCAGGTCCTCAGGGGTGGGTGACATCTCTGGCTGCTGGGAATTTTACCCAAAAAAGGAAAGGAAGGGAGAAAGGCCTCAGTAACTGCAGATTGGGGTCAAACCTGACAAATAGCTTTAGCCCAAAACATGAGGGGAACATTTTGGAAAGTGTCAGGATGTGCTCTGACATCTCTTGAAGTGTTTCCATTTGATCTTCTCTTATGATACTTCAGGATTTCCTGGCTTCAGGGCAACATTTTCTTCCTTTAAAATGACATCTGCTCCTTTTTTCATTTTAAAGGGCCACATAAAGCGCAGAACTCCAGCGGCCTCAGCACAATGCTTCACTCTGGGCCATGTGAAGGGCTCTGGGACAACGCAATGGTTTCCTCCTCCTGCTGTTTCCAAACTACACCAGCCCCTAAATTCTGCTTGAACCTTCAGAGGAGAAAAAAAAAGTGAAAAGGACACACGTACATCCCACTGCCACATGCACCCATCTGGAAAAAGCATATAGAAGCTGCTGCAGTTGTTCCAAGCACCGATGCTGTGGAAGGTGCCAGCTGGGAGAAGTGTTTTCTATATGTGGATGATGCCAAGGCACCAGGACAGGGGAAAGCATTTTCTCCTGCCTCAAATGATTCAGGTCACAGAGAACTGGCTCACTTCAGGACATGCTACGTGGATGCTCTTAGTCCTCAGAGAACATGCTTCCCAGCTGAGCAAAACTGTGTCAAACCGGGAAAGGAGCCTCTCCTAAGCCTGAGGAACCTCATCTCCCTGCTTGAACATCTAGGTCTCCAGGGCATCCGCAGTTTGCGGGGAAGGGTACCGGGTACCGCTCCCTGCGCCAGGTGGAAGGGAAGGGCACAGTGCACAGTGGCACTTCTCAATGGAGAAGTGGAGGTTTTGGATGAGCAGCAGCAGCAGGTAGGGGACAGGAGGTGCCGAAATGCTCCGGGAGCCGAGCCAGGCGAGGGCTCTGCATCGCTCCCCAGCAACACGCTGGTGCCAAGGGAGCCGTAAATGCCGCTGGCGCGATCCGCAGTCCCTGATTTATGAACCTCGCCTCCCTTCTTCCAGGAGACTTTCCTTTCTGCTCACGAAATCAGCCGCCCGGCCGGCACGGCGATGGCTGGGTGCCACTGCTCGATGTGGGGGAGCTGCACCCGTGGCACCCTCGCCCCCAGCTGGGTCCCTGAGCCACTGTCCTGGCTCTGTGCTCCATCCCAAATGCGTCGTCCGGCCATGGGGATGAAGTGGAGTTGCTCGGGTAGGTACCCAGACCGACACCTCTTGCATCCCAGCCTTGGGCGTGCCACCTCATCCCCAGCAAGGATGAGCCCTAATTACTGCTTGTATCAAATAATTTATTAATTATTACACTAGTGGCATCCTAAAATGCACGAGCAGCTCTATTCCGGACCAAAAGCTGGTTGAGATTGCACCGCAAATCTCTGTTTTATAGAGATGTTCTCAGGTGCATTTATTCAGTAAGGCTGAAGGGTATCTGCCCCTGGGGCATTTAATTTGTCCCGGTTTAACAGAGATCGCCCCGGGCTCTGCCCTGCCCTGCTGTGCTTCTCAGTGAGCGCGGGGAGTAATGCAATGGTGAGCTGTGCTGCAGAGAGGGGAGAGCTGCCTGGGAGCTGCTGCAGAGGATGAGGACTCTGCCCTTCGCTTCCTACAGGCCAGCATGCAGAGATGGACTTTTTTTTCTTTTCTTTTTTTTTTTTTTTTTTTTTTATCTGCAGTCTGCAAGAAGTTAGGTCTTGATAAATAGCAGGCAGGCGACAGTGGCTGTGATTTGACTGCAAGAGAGGAAAGGTTTCCAGCTGCAGTGGGGACAGAGCAGCTTCCTGAGTCCCAACGCGATGCCAGCATCATCGCAAGACCACGCTGCTGGGGATGCAGCCCAGGACGCCGCTGGCTTTCTGGGCTGCGAGAGTGCCTTGCCTGCTCATGTTGAGCTTCTTGCTCACCATCACTCCCAAGTCTTTCTCCTCAGGGCTGCTCTCCATCTGTCCTCTGCCCAGCCTGGGTCTGTGCCTGTGCAGGACCTTGCACTTGGCCTGGTTGAACTTCATGAGTTCAGCAGGATGAGCCGAAGCAGGGGGGTGGGCGCTGACCCCATGGACCTTCTGTCCCCACGGCCGAGCCATCCAAGTGATGGATGCCTCGCTGGCTGCTGCTGGGGAAGGGCAGGGGGTGGAGGAAGGGTGGAGATGATTTCCATCACCCCGCAGAGCTGGCAGCCTGCAAAGAGCTCACCACGATCTGAGATGCTGGGGGTGGGGATGCGAGGTTATTTATTTATTGCTTTCTTCCGCTCCACAAATCTAAAAATAAATCAATTGGAACAAATTGCGGGAGCAGATCAAGGCCAGAGCCCAGGCTCCCAGCGCCTCTGAAGAGCAGCAGCAGCAGGGGTGAGTGGCAGATTTGGAGGCAAAGCAGCCTGGTGGGGCTGGCATTTCACTGCCAGCTTCCTTTCGCCCGGGACGCAAAGGTCACCGCATCTGCTCCCGCTTTGTCTGCCCACCCCTCTTCCCCCTGCCCGCTGGGATGAAGGCTTTGATCTTCCAACATGGTGAGCTGGAGCCTCCAGCATCTCCTCTGGGATGTGAACCCCCCCCAACCCAGGGGAAAGAGCTGCTGTGGGCACCCTTCTGCGGGAGATCGCAGCATCCCCATGACAGCAAGCCCTGCAACGGGTCTGGAGCCCAGGGAAAGGGGGAAGTGAGGATATGGTGTGTTTTTCTTGCATTTTGCACTATTCCCTGAAAGCGGAACTTCTCTGGGATTCTGGAGCCAAATTTGCACTTCTGGTTATTTTTTTTTTCCCTGGGGTTTGATGGGACAAAGCATCCTGGTGAGTAGCTCTGCCCTTGGCTCCTAAAGGCTTGGTCAAAAGTGCGTTGGCTCTGCTGTCATTTCCCTTCTCCTGGTCACACAGGTACCCGGGGATGTGATCTTTTGGGTTCCTCTGGGAAAAGGAACTGATATCTGTTTGGAGACAGGCTCCACCTCTTTCTTCAGGGGTCTCCAAGCTGCTGCCTTGCCCCAGCCCCCAACCTTTGGCCACATTTCTTGCAGCCCCCAGATTTTTGCTGCAGATGAGATGCCCCTGCGAGGTGGGTCGTGCCGTGGAGAAAACTAAACTGGGACAAAGTGGGAAGCTCTGCCTTTTGGTTTCCATGGCCAGCAGTCCTGGGTTGGGCCGATGGCTGGGCACGGAGGCTGCTCTGCCTTCCCACGGCATGGGGAGCAGGGATGCTCACCAAGACCCTGCTCTCTTGAGTAACTCTCCATCACTCTCCCTGTCCTTCCCTGGCACCGTGATTCGTTCTGAGCATCGGCGCTGCACTCCCTGGGAGCTGTTAAGATGAATCTAATAAATATAAATATGACCTTGAAGATTCCTCCACCAGCAGAGGCTGGAAAGGAAAGGAAAAGAAAAATTATTTTACATTTCAGTAGCATGGAGGACATGCAGCAAACGGCACTTGCCAGGCTGGAGTGGTGATGGTTTTGGGGGACCTGATGGTGGATTTCCAGCCCCTGGGAGAAGAGCTCGAGACGATGGAGCCTGGCTATTGCAACAGGGCATGGCAGGAGAGTGAAAGACCTCAGACACAAAAGAAACAAGGGTGGGAGACGCTGGATATAAAAGATTTTTTCACAGCAAGGACAGATGGGCATGTTCCCCAAAGGGGCTGTGCTGCCTCCTCCATGGGAGGCTTCCAGGACCCAACTGGGCCAAGCCTCAGACAAGCTGGTCAGGTCTCACAGCTGGCTGTCACAGCCCTGAGGGCACTCATCAGCCTGAATGGCCCTGAGCAGCCTCACCTGGGGCTTCCACCCATGCCCAGGGGCCCACTTAAGCTCAGCCTGGGGCCATCCCTCCATCCTTGGGCTGTGCTGTAAGGGGTGTCCTTGGCTGTTGATGCTCCTCATCCAGACCTTGACCCATGGGATGACTTCCCAGCCCACCCTTGGACCTGCTCCATCACCAGCTTGCCTGGTGGTCTGCTCAGCAGCTGTCCCCGTGCCCGTGCTGCCTGGCAATGGTGGGACGGGGTCCCAGCCCCGCTGCCTGGACGGCGCTCTCCCCATGGCCGCGGTAACGAACATCACTGGGGAGGCATACACAGTTATTAGTGCTCGATGGTGATTAATAGCTCTGATAAGATTCTACCAGCCAGTTGCTTTTGTTTTTCACCGTGTCTTCCTGAGCCTGCCAAAAGTAATAAACCCCCTGAAATGCAGAACTGTATTACTCCGATATTTCACTGCTCGGTTATTGGAAACCGTCAGCTGAGGCTTCTCGCTGCCATGACCTCATGCCTCCCCGTGCTTGAGGGACCGGCGCTCTCCCGCCCTGCGGAGCCGGCGCTCCCGCCCGCGCACAGCCAAGGCGCAGCCCTCCCGTCAGCGTGAGCGGAGGGCGTCTCCCCGAGGCCGGTGGACCCCAGGGCACCTGTGAACCCAGGTCTACAGACCCAGCCTTCTCCAAAAATTCCCCCTCCTTTGGAAGCTCTGAAGGTCCTCACTTCCTCCTCCAAGCACACGTTAATCTAATTTAATTGTACCCAGCTAACACTGAACACGACGTCCTCAGCGGATTCCCACGGCGGTTCTCTCCGACTCTTAATTCCTCAGCTGGAGGCAGTCGCCTGCCGCAAGTAAAGCTTTTCATCGCACACATCGCTCCGGGCCACGCATCACTCTTGGCAGGAGCTGCTCCGGGAAGCTGGAAGTTCATCCATCCCGTGGCACCTCACCGAAATGAAGCGTTTTGAGCCGCAGCATGTCGCTCTGATGCGATCTCGCAACAGAGAAAAATCTTCTCGCGTTTGAAACGACTCTGCCAAGCCAAGGTCTCGCTGCTGTCGATAAGAAAAGCAATAATCCGCTCTTTCCTTCCGCAGGAATGCTTGCTGGAGAGCAAGGCTGCCCTCCAGCTGAAACCCAGGCTGGGTTGCGAGGAGTCGCAGCTCCCCCACCTGAGCTGCCGTCCTCCTGCAGCACATTTTTCCTCCAAACGCTGCTGTTTTGCCCCAGGTTTGCTTTCCCAGCTATTCCCAATCGTATTTTCCCAGGGAAAGGGGACGAGCCTGCTCTTCCTCCCTCTCACACCCAGCCGCTGTCTCTTCGGCAGGTTCCTTCCCCGGACACCAGCCCGGCTGATCCAGGCCCCCAGTAGAGGAGGAACCAGCAGAGACAGAGATTAAGGTAACCGCAGGCAAAATTCGATCCATCAGTGCAATGAGCTGCAAGGTCTCTGCACTGGCTTGGCTGAACCAATGTCTGGTGGGAGCTTGCATGGACATCCCTGCGGGTCCCCAGCACGGGCCGCAGGGCCTGAGGTGCCCTACCGACGAGTTTGCTCTCCTCCCCCTGCGCCCTGTGCAGTCACGGGAGGCAGCCCGCTGTGTTCAGAAGGCAAACGGGCTCAACGTGGCTGCAGGGACGCAAACGATCCCCGTCAATTTGAGCTCCCCATTTCCTTCAAACCAAAGCCAGCCCCGGGGACACCTCCCACCCTCAGGGTGCCATGAAGATGCCCCCGAAAAAGGCACTTTGGGAAGCAGGGATGGTTAAACACTGCCGATGGCCAGGCCTGGGGTGGGAAGGGGCTGTGCGGAGGGCGCTGGAGGAGCAGAGCAGCCCTGCCATCTCCCTGCTCCTTCCCCTGGCCCTGCTCTGTCCAACGGGAGCATCGGGATGAGCCAAAAAGCGACGGGACTCGGCAGGGATGTCGGGAACCAGTTATCCCGCTCCAGGGCCCCTCAGCTTCCCGCAGCGCCAGGTAATGCTCGGGTCTCCTTGGCGACGGATTATGGGATTAGAGGGTTCAGGTGAAGCCCTCCCGCCCGCGATTGGGTTACGCCCAGGAACGGCATCGTGTCGGCATGCTGGGGGAAGCTGCCCCGCTGCTGCCGCGTGCCAGGGAGGGACCGTGCCACCGGGCAAGGGAAGGGCCAGGAGGGTGAGGGGTCCGTCCTGCCGCCCACTGCTGCGGTGATGGGTGCTGGCACCTGGGGATGTCCCTGCCCTTCCCCACCTCCTGGAGGGCACCCAGACCCACTGGATCACCTTTATCCCAAACCAACCGGCCATGGCAGCTGTGGGAAGGGTCCCTTGCTTGGACTTGGATGGGATCCCATCCAGGGAGAGAAAGAAATGGTCTGGGGAGTGGAGAAACACTTGTATTCTGGGGTAGCGACTTGTCTGGGGCAGGGTTGGGACTGGTGGGGGGGTCCCTCTACTTTGGGGATGCTCAGCTTCTGAGTTGATGTGTGATGCCCCTCTGCATCCCAAGGAGAGGTCCAGCTGGGGACGTTCCCTACCCCAGCCCCTGCTCCTGCCCGGTTTCTGTGTGGCTGATGGGGGTGGGGAGTGGGACGAGCAGCCCCCCGGGTGGAGATGCAACATGGTTGGAGATACAGCATGGATGTGCGGGTGGAAGGGGAAAACAGCTGGAAAGGGAGGATTCCTCCCCAAAGTTGCCTGATGACAAAAAGCCAGGGGGAAGCTTGTAGGGCCCTTTCCTCCCACTGGTACAACCCCCCCGAACAGGGCTCCCCGCGGGCTGGGGGGACACGGAGGCGTCCCAGCCCCGTGGCTGCGGCTCAGCGGCTGCGATGGCCGGGGCTCTCCCGTCCCGCTCCCGGCAGCCCTGTTTGCCATCTGTTATTTAAGCATCCATCTTGTTTAAGCACCGCTTTAGCGCCGCGGGGCTGGCGATATCTTGTAAAAAAAAAAAAAAAAAGAGCCTTTCTCCTCTTCCTCCTTTCCCCCGGGCCTGTATTACCCCACATAAACACTGGCTTTGGGTAATGGTTAACCGTAACGGCTCGGTGCCAGCTGCGGCCGCATGACGGGGCACCGCGGGGAGGCTGGAGGGGTCGATATCCTCGGGATAACGGAGATAAGGGCTGGGTTTGAAGGGCAGCGCTCGCGGCTGCTGTCACGGCAAGCGTGGCCAATGCCTCCGGGCTGGGACAAGCCACCGGCGTGTGTCTCTCCGTCCCCCTCTCCAAAATTTAGCCTGCCTTTGGCACTCCCTTCCTAGCCCCTGTGCTTTCCCGGCTGGCAGCAGCGTGGGAGCTGGTCCCTCTGTCCCCCGGCTGCCGGGCATTGTCCCATCTTTGCCATCACCGTACGGCTGGTAGCCACATCGCTGGCCCGCGCCGCAATCCTTTGCTGAGCTGCAGAGATACCCGAATAACCCGCCCGGCAGCTCTTTCTCTCTTAATTGTGTTTTCCCGAGTCAATGGATAACTTTACCGCCCGGGCTGTGAAAACATCAAACGGAATAACCTTGGGGAGACAGCGATCTGCCGCGGGGGAGACGCGCCGGGTTAGTCACCTGGGGGGAAGGGACAATAAAGTTCAAAAATAAAACCATCCTGAAAGTCACGGCCGTGTCTGCTGGGTGCCCGTGGGCAGTGGTGGGTGCGGAGCTCGCTGCCATGCCGGCACTGCTCGGCCAGGCTGGGGACACAAGGCGGGCATCCGTGGTGGCTTCTCCAGATCCCGGGGAAGCTGTGTTGGGTTTCCTCCCATCCTATCCCACCACACCTCGGGCACAGGGTGTGGGTGCTTCACTGTCCCATAGCGGTGGGACCCTCCAGCCCTCGCCTCCGAAATCACCCCGGGGGGGGCAGAGGGAGACCACGGCCTCGCTGAGGGTCCCCCAGCCCATCTCCACCAAGCCCACCAGGCCCTCCTGCCTTGGTGACATGCGTCACTGGCTGGGTGCTGGACACGGCATGGTGGCATTGGTGTTGCTTCCTCCAAGAAATAAAAAAAACCCCAGAGCATCTGTGGGTGCTCACCCATTGTCATGCCTCCTGGCCATGCA
>JAAGAY010136196.1:0-15487 GCA_011801015.1 Ardeotis arabs | reverse complement strand
GATCTAGATTCTCAAAAGAGTTCAGAAGAACCTTGTGTGCCGAGAGCCTTTGAAACACTGGCCATGTCACAACAAGCGCTGCTAGGGACTTTACACTCCTCAAAATCTGCTACGTCTGGCTTTGATTTCTCTGGGTCTTAAGCACTTTTGAATGTCTGGACCTAAACAAAGATCTGTGCTTTATGTGGGATTATTTCCTTTTATCTAAGAATATCATTATTCTATCCTTTCCTATAATTAAATAAAAAAAAATACATAACATGATGTAAGATGCCTGTAAGCTTGTGAGACCTGGGTAATACTCTTGTGACGACTGTGTATCCACAATTGTCTCAGAAGCCAGCCAGAACAGGATTGTCAGCTTTGCCATGCAAGCACAGCTGAGAATCCTGTTCGAGCAAAATAAAAGTTGGTAATTCCTGCCTTCCTTCTGCAAGTTCCAGTGTCTGTAGCACTCAGTGCAGCTGAGGGTAAAAATAAGCATGTGCTGTGGCTTAGCAATGAGGTGTGGGAAACTTCTATTGCAAAGGTGTCTGACACACTTCAAGAAGTTCTCACACCCTTCCATGTTGCCACATCTTGAGTCAGCTGTTTGTGTGGACGTTATCCAACCGAGAAGACATAAACCTTTTGGGCCAGTCAGCAAAGTGAGCAAATGGAATGGAAACTTTGGAAAAAAAAACCACAAAAAATGCAGAAAACCCACCAAAAGTTAAATCTCTGACTATTCTCTGTGGAACAAAACACTTGATTAGTTAGCTACCATTTTTATAGCTCTAGGCCAGAAGAACAGCAAGCGTAGGTGGCTAGGCCTCACACATGGTGTGTCGTTGCTAGAATCGTACTGTACGTGTCAGATAAAAAGCAAAGACAGAAGTGCGGTAAAGAGAAAGGGCTCAAGTCCTTGTCTTTCTCTCCCTGATAGTGAGGATTTCATTTGGATGATTCAGCTTACCACTTCCTACATTTGCTGTGAATCAGTATTGAAGTGTCATGTTGTAGGAGCTGCCTATTGATGGAAACTTAAATTAGCATTAAGGAGCAGCCACAGACTTCGCAAGATAATCTGGCTTTATTTGTGCCTTCCCTTCCTGCCTTCTGTGTGTATATATCTTATTACTAGGGAAAATTACTTTTCTTTGTGCTGCCCTTTAGAATTGTGAACAAATTACACCAGTCCATTGAATGAACAGTAGAACAGAGATTAAACGTGGAGAGTGTCAAACCGCTAAAAGTTAGTGTGCTAAACAACCAGAAAAAGCTTTGAAAGGGATGGCAGGGAAGAAGATACTGAATTGATCTTAGTATTGTATGTGACAGTGCAAGGACTTTAATTTGGGTGAGATGCATTCTGTCAGACCAGGGAAAGGAAAGTTTTGTGCCCTCAGGAAGTGGTGCTGCAGAGCCAGTGGTGTGCAGGAGACACCTCCTAATGGTGGTGCTGATTCCAAATTCAAAGCAACAAAACAAGTATCCTGGAAGGAGTGATGAAATGTGTTTGTGGGAGTGTGGGTAACTAAGCTCTAAAAATCCTGTTTGATTAAATGCAACATATAGTGGTGCTGAGGATTTAGTCCAAATTTGCACCTGCAGGGTTGTGATTTGCATGTTATCTTTTTGTTTTTCAAATCTCTTAAATATCTAGAGCCAGGTTAGCCTGTGGTGTAAACTGGAAAATTTCATTTAAGTTGAGAGCTACCTTGAGGTGGGGTCAGGTAAGGGTTTGATCTCAGAGTAGTTTTCAGCTGGAACAATAAGATGGCTCACATTGTTTTTTTTATTATTTTTACCCTGGTGTCCAGTGGCACTTTTGGAAAATGAAATGTGTTGTTCCTACATGCTTCTGGACCCTTTGGGGTTTGGGAGTGGAGTGCTAATAGTACGCGGTTCCCCTTCTACAACAGTCTCTTTTTTACAGGGGCTGAGGCTGTTGCTGTATGACTGCTGTGCTTATAATTAGCAAAGCACCACCAACGTTTTATACCAGTGTCCTGTAAACAGATGCATTGTCATAAGTGATATGCATTTGCAGCTGGCTCAACACACTGACCGGTATTTGGCTTCAAACTCCAGATTTCAAGCCTTGATGTATGAGATAAAGCATTAGGAAAGTTTGATTGACTTGCTAGTCATTACAGAGATCAAAGGGTTGGTTGGTCGGTTTGTTTGTTTGTTTGATTTTTGCATCAGACTTCTTTATTCTACCACCTGGGCTGGGTTATTTATTGAAAGAACTTCATGCAGAGATGTTAAATTCCAGGGAAAACTCAGTGATCCAACATCATTCTCTATTAGGTAACAGTTGAATGCACTGCCATTATAGGAACTTAAGCAGAAGTTTATCTATTTTTCCTGGGGAGAAGATTTAGCTTTCTGGGTCATCCTTGTACGCGGGCAAATTGTGTTTCTCTCCTTTTGCAGTGGAACGCTAGAGCTTTCTGAAGTGTGGGTGGGAAGTCCTACCAATTTTAATAACATTGTTCCAATCCTGATTCAGAGTGAATAGGCAGTAACTTAATGCTATAATAGTTGTCAGTAGTTAGGGTGCTGATGAGTCCTTTGGGGTGCTGATGAGTCCTTTGGGGTCCTGATGAATATCTGTGTATTTTTAACGCCAAAAAAAAAAAATCTCATATTTTCAGAGGCTTATGTCGCAGCCATTCCATTAAGACGGAATAGATTTTTTGTTTTCAAAAATATTTTGAATTTATACAGCAAAAGGCAATGTTAATTTGTATTTGCTGAATATATTCTGTGTCTGAAGTCGATGCCTCTCCAAAATACACGACTGCTTGTGGAGCTTCTAATAATACGTTGTGGTAATGGTAATAATAACTCCTATTTAACTAGGCAGTATCTGTCAGATAGCTTCTTTTCTGAAACTGTGAGAATACTTGAGCTTTGCAGCATACTGCAAAAAGGTCTGGGATGCAGTGTGATTAGCAGATCTCAGAGTCTGAGAATTCCAACACTTGCATTTGGCTATGCTAATAATAATTGTTGCCTAGTATTCCATTTCCATGCCATAAAAACCCAGTAATTCTTACTCTACATATAGGTCTTTCCAGCATTACCTCAAATCAGTACTAGGTTAGTAGTGCAGAGTGTTTGTGTGGGTATTGTAGCTGGGAAACCATTTACAATTTTTAAAATGAAACATGATCCTTTAGAAAAAGTGAAAACCCTGTTTACTGATGTCACACATTGGTTCAATTGGTCTGTAAATTCTTCTTTAGAATCATAGAATCATTACGTTTGGAAAAGACCTCTAAGATCATCAAGTCCAGCTGTCAACCCAACACCACCGTGCCTACTAAACCATGTCCCAAAGTGCCACATCTACACATTTTATTGGACGCCTCCAGGGACGGTGACTCCACCACTTCCCTGGGCAGCCTGTTCCAATGCTTGACCACTCTTTCAGTAAATACATTTTTCCTAATCTCCAATCTAAATCTCCCCTGACGCAACTTGAAGCCATTTCCTATCATCCTATTGCTTGTTACTTGAGAGAAGAAACCAATACCCACCTGTTGTGGTTTTGTTTAGTGAGGGGGGGCCTAAGGTGGAAGCTTCTGTAGGAAACTGCTAGAAGTCGCTCCCCTTTGTTTAGTGGACTCGGCCGGGCCTAGGGCAGACCTGCTGCTGGCAGGTAGCTGTAGAGAACGATGAGGTCTCCCCTCAGCCTTCTTTTCTCCAGATTAAACAATCCCAGTTCCCTCAGCCATTTCTCATAAGACTTGTTCTCCAGACCCTTCACCAGCTTTGTAGCCCTTCTCTGGAGACGCTATATTTCTGAACTAGATTTAGCTGAGTTTATATTGCAAGTATGCAACTTAATCTGAATTAGCTAAATTTCAATCAACTGAAATTTATTTCAGGTAAAATAAAATGCAGTGTCCAAAAGCTATTTCTGCATTTTTTAGTAAGAAAAGTTATGGGATTTTTATGTGAATTGGCTTCTGGCCAAACAGTTTGCATTTTCTCAGATATCCAAAATAAACTGTAATGAGAAGCTGAGAGATGATCTCCTCAATGTACTGTATCTTCAGATAAAGACTAATTGAAGATGCCCATGAAGATGAACATTTGCATGGATTTGGGAACCTGCAGATGAGGTTTCAGTACAGAGTGTTATGTATCCTAGTGTTTAGCTATTGTTAAGTGACTTTCAAATTGTTGTTTGAAATGTAGAGTTTTGCAATGAAATGTCCAAAATCTTTGAAGAGATTAATAAGCAATAGTGAACTCCAATATTTGTTTTCTGTGTGCTGGTGCTCCACAGTGTACCAGTAATGCACTTGTTTGGTTGAAAGATTGCATCTTTATTCCGAGGGAGGTAGAAGGCAACTCAGACTGCAGTTTCAGGTTTCTAAGTTGCTTAAGTGAAGGGTCCCTTTGAAGAAGCATCTATCAGAGTGCTTGGAAGCTCTATGTAATCTACCCTTGTATTGCGTGTTTACATCTTTGCCTGTTTGGTTTATGCTTCTTGTCCTAACTACATGGAGTTTATTGTCTGTATTTACTTCAGGCACATGCATTTGATTTTCAGATAATCATTCTGTTGAAAAACATGAACTTGTGCCATTATAAGAGGATAAAAAGAATAACTTCTATGACAATTTGTTAGCAGGGTGTAATCTACCTTTTAATCCCACTACAGGTTTCTTTCCTTCAAAGCATTTGCCTTTCCTTTCCCTTGATTTTCATGATGTGTTCCCAAGACCTTTAATATCACCATGATTAATTTTTATCCAGAATCCAAATCTATTACTTTTGGTATTATGAGGATTTATGTCTTAATGAGACCAAAAATAGAGCAGTTTTATGCTTCAAATCACAAAACACAGGCTATCAGAGGTAGGGAGACAAAACCCAAGAAAAGCTATTAAGGACAAAATTATGCCTAACACTACATGATCATAGGTAGACAGATGTTAGCAGCAAGGTAGCAGATGTCCTACTAGACAGCAATAAACACACTGGAGGCAAGTACACGTTTCATAACATGGGATTAGAAAATAACTTGAAGATGCAAAAGATATTCTTCCTCTTTGGTTTAGCGAAAAAATGACTTTTATGCCTTGCATGAGGATCACGTATAGTGCAGAGATTGAAGCATTTTCTTCAGATGTGAATTTTGTTATTCTTACAATTTCATTTTATGCTTTATGATTACGATTAAGTTTTAATGGTGCTCCCATTGTAGATCATATTCTACCTTGATATAGGGCCACAAACAAATAAAGTGAATAGGGCTACAAGACCAGCAATGCCAATAGATTTTCATAGTAGATGATTGTTACATCTTCATTGCCCTAGAGATATTTCACCTTCATGGGTGCTGTTCCTTCCCCTGCAAGAAGGGAGCGAGGAAAGTTACCAGTTTCAGTCGGTTTTGGATTTGACCTGGTGAAATTAAGATAATTGAAATACTAAGGAGAGGGAAAACCAGGAGAAACCTTTTGAAAGAATGTGAAGTGATTATTTGACATCTACAGTATAATCAGTGTCCAACAAAAGGAAACCTTTTTTTGGTAACATACTGCTAATCAGCAATTTTGAACAAAGAGGTAAAAATATTCTTTTAAGTTCCAAGTGATTAATTATGGGGGGCTTTTTAGGTCACCATAGTAGATCTGAATAAAAAACTATCGACTTGCTTCCTGAGCAAAATCGTAACAGAGTTCTGGAGCAGTACAACTGAATCCAGTTCTGCTACAGCCTGGAGTAGGCAAACAGACTGTCCGAAATCTGCCTGAGTAACATATATGTCTCACAGGCACTGTTACATCAAACAAACATCAGTTGTCACTTGTTAGGACCATTAACTAGACAAGTCCAAATAAAACACAGACCAGAAAAGATACATCTTACATTCTATAAATTGTGTGGTCTGAGAATCTATTAAAGCTGACAGAGAAGAGGGCTCTGAATTGGTGAGCAGGCTGATTACACCTCGTTCTTTATTCCCTATTGACTTTGGGTATGCCATACCTTTCCATTTCCTAGAGAAATAAATTAAAAGTCAGAAGTAATTTGCCTGATGGAGGGTGCAGGTGGAATTTTGTTCAGATGAGCATTTGCACATTGTGAAATCCAATTTAACCCCTTGATGGGGTATAGCTTATTTTCTTTTGTTGACAGCTTTGCGGCAGCTAAAATAGGATCCTGATTAAATAGAGACAGTGAGAGATTGAGGTCTTGTTCTAACAGCGGGAGGATCAAGGCCTCTAATCTTATCTCTCCTAATACTGAGATGAGCTGAGGATGCTGGCAGTGAGATAAGCTTGGCTATTTTGAGCTATAAAAAGACTCCAAGAAAAGAGAAGAGGTGTGAGGTGAGGAAAAAGATTTTTCACATACAAAAATAATACTGCATTGTTTAAATACATTTGGGTCAAGTGCTTGGAATGTATACGGTATTATAAAAGCAGTGATTTCATTTTACTGTATGGGCGTATATCAAAGTACAAATAATAAGAGCTTGCTCCCTCTTTGCAAAGAAAATACAGATCTACAAATTTCTAAATACAATTCATAATTTATAATCTACCAGGAGCATAGTAATAACAGTAGAGGCCAAGTGGGAGGAGACCACTTCTGGTAGAAGTGGAATTGCTTCTTCTTGCAGTCAAACTTTAAAAATATTCTGAATGGAGCAATAACATCAAATCACTGAGGAAAGCTTTTTATTGGGTTTAATGTAGAGCTGTCTGTATCGGATGGCTTATTTTTTTCTCAATTGTTTGGAAGTAATGAAAGAAAAATGATACAAGCTCTGTTTCCCCTTCTTGTTCTACATATGATGTGGGGTTTTTACATTTTCTTGTAATACTTTGTCCTATATCAAATTTCAGGACATTAGATAAAAATGGGAAAGAATGAAGAAAGCAAAGAAATGAGACGGCACTGAGCTTGTAATTAGTTCTCCTTTGTTTACTAGAAGAATAAAATGGAAAGGAAAGGCAAGACACAAACTTACCAAATATGTAGGTAAGATATTACGCCAAAGTTACTTTTTCCAAAAGTAAGTCAAAAGCTTCCGCTTTTGAAATTGTCTGTAGTTGGCAAAAGTTTAAAATGACAGTTAAGTCTATTTAATTCAGCCGTGGTCCTGTTTGTTCATCTGTGGAGCAGTGCAGATTGATGCTAGCTGAAGATTTACTGAGTACATAACATCTAGAGTTTGACTCTATGCTTTCCTGAGCATGTTTTTGAAACTCCATTGCCCTGGGTGGTTAAGCATTGGTCTCCAGCGTTAGCTGCCTTAAATGGGCTCCTGTTGTTACAAAAGAAAGTACAGCCAACACATTATGTTCTACCTGGTAGAACCATTCTTCTCTGATCAAAATACAACTGATTGAGTTCCACTTCTAACCAGAATGGATTTTGAACTTCAGTTTTTCTTTATATTTTTTTTTCTGTGTGTGTGTACGTATGTGTAATATACTTTTTTACTGTAATACATAGTCAAAGCTCTCCATCACAACATGGATTATATTCCTGGCATGTATTGCATAGGAGCTTGGTGTATTCAAAGAGATCTGTAATAAATACTTTTTGAAGGGGTTTAAACCCTTGATTATTGCCAGTTTGTGCTCTCAGGTACTTGTGATTGTTATTAGCATTGATTTGCATTTTTAATGTGCCTTGATTCTGGTCATCCAAACTCAGAGAGTACATCACTGTATGGTTAAACTGGAGCAGTTGCAATGGTGCTCTGATATCCAAAACTTAAAATTTTCTTAGAGGAATTGTTGCAACAACAGAACAGAAGATCCTACACAAGAACCACTCTGCATGTGAGCTCAGAATTTTTTTTCCTGAGTTTCTATCTTTCTTCTTAAATGTCTTCAAAAAACATTGTCAAAAAACATTTGTAAATGATCTGTTTTACTGCAAGGAAAAAGGAGAAAAATTGTTTAGCATTAACAACAGTGTCATATTTCATAAGAGACTTAAGCTTTTATTGCTGCTTCTGATAACTTTGGAGTAGGGTAGTAATAAATTACTAGTAGTGGCTTGACTAGATAGGTACTAGTAGCTGGATGCTTACCATGTATTAAAATTCAGCTTGTCACTTAACTCTGTATTACTGCACTTGTATTTGACGTTTATATTTGAAGTTAGATTACTTTTAATTGGATAATATTGTGATTGTGGGGCATCTATTGATTTGGGTTTTTTTAAAAAAAAAAGTAAAAACATTTTTCAGAAAAAAAGGGAAGATTTGGAAGCAGAAAGTGGTATCATTCCTGGAATGGCATACAGTAGGGAGGAGTTAATTGAAAAATTCTTTGAAGGTCTATTAGCTAGAGCAGAATCACTCTTTGGACATCAACATTTTCCCCATTCCACTCTGAATTCCTCTCTTCAGAGGAATGTCAATCAAAAGAGCAACATATTTAACGAAACAGAGGCAGATGTAATGTAACCAGGCTGAAGTGCATATACCCTGCTTTGCTTATGGTTTGTCATGGGTGATTCAGAGCCTCAGTTTGTGCTGCACGCTGGAGCTCAGATCCAGAGGTATGCTGAAGGCCAGGCTGAGCTGAAGGGTAGAGTGGAAGGCAGGAGTGATTCTGTCTAAACCATGCTTCCCAGAGTTGATATATCAAGATACCACACTATAGAAAACTTTGCACATGCCTGCTGGTTAGCAATTTAGCTATAAGAGCAGATGCAGAAAAAGAAGAGTATCGGGAACTTCCATTTTCACTAAATCAATTTTCTTGAGGCCGGGTTATTCTGGTTCTCACCCTGGGCTTTGGCTGACTTTTTATAGGGATAAATAGACAGAAAACATATTTTGCCTCCCTTTTGAGTATTTTCCACATACACTGACATTAATTTGGCCCTTAGTTTGAAAGGCCAGGTATTAGGAAAGGTAGAAGGTAATACAGGATTTTGTAAGTGCTGTTTAGTTTTAATTGCTAGTTGAATTGCTACATAGTAATCGTATGAGAGTTAATTATTATTAGAAGTTTGCTCATTATTATTGGAGTTTTGCCACAATCTTTAATGGAAAAAGGACTAAATCTATTATTTTCATAAGAAAATACATGCATTAGGCCCTTGTTATTAATTCTGTGCTAGGTCTGAAAAGAGATTGCACCATTTGAGCAATAATTATGGTGTATGTGGATTAGTAAGTCATTTTCAATGACTAAAGTTGCAATATTGTAGTATCTTTGAAAAAGAACCCATTTTAAGATGCACAGAGAGTGTACTTGAAGCAAAGACCAGGGTTTATTTTGTTTCTGTTGAAACAAAGTCGGAAGCAAAATACTTGATCATTTTTGTTCAGGAAGGTTTTAATCTACTCCTTAAAGGATGCTACTGGTAATTTGTCTTAAATTATAGATATCAATGTTGTATTTATTTGGGGAGTTTTCTTTATTTTAGATTGTGTAAATGACAGTCATTCTTAACAAGCTTCAGATAGGGTGCTCAAGTACCAAACAAAGTAGCTAAACTGGCTGTAATGCCCTGTGGACAATCATCCTTGTGCCTGAACTTTACACAAACCACCACCTGACTACAGTAAGGTTGTTTTTTGTTATTAAATTGTCCTTGATACACAAGTTGCTTTTTTACAGAGCACAGGAGTTCCACTACTATCACAATCAGTAGTGTATTATTACCTAGGAGGGTCAACACTTTTCTGACAGACTTTGCTCTTCATTCACATGGAAATGGCATTATGGAAATGGCAGCCGTAATCGAAGATGATAACATCTATGCAATATCCATTCAAATCATAATTACTTATACAATGCAAACTGGCTTACAGGTGCTGTGAGAAACTATGCTGCTCTATTTCATGCTTTATTCTGAACAGTCTGCCTTGCTCTGTGAAGTTAATAATTTCCCCTAAAAGGGAAGAGAGTGTTTAAAGCAGGTGTGATTACGCCAGCTGATTAGCATTCATTTCTCATTGTCACATCCCCAGAGAGGGGAATTTTTTACACTCCCCTTTTTTCCAGCTTTTGATTGCTTGATGTAGCAATGCTAGCAACACCCTTTCAGCATCATCTCTTTTTCTGTCTCTCATTTCTTGAATGGATATATGTCCATAATACATATCTAAACATATCTCATCAGATTTTTTGTGTTACTATTTTTTATTTAGCTATGTTTATGCTTACAGCCAAATACTCACATGCATGTATACACACATGTACAAGTATGAGCAAGAAGTGTGATTGCCCTTAGAAGTGTTGTAAGGAGACTCTGAAGTGGCACCTAACCCATTTGAAATACGTGGTGACTGTTGACAGTTCTAGGTCAGGGCAGATGCAGAACATTGAAAGAAGTTAATCAAAAGAAAAAGGAGAAACAAACTGGTTAGATGTGTGATCTCTAACTGCTTGCTAGATGCGCGAGATCTATGCAAGAGGATCTTTACTAGCCTTCCTGCATCTCATTGCACTTTTATGTCATCTTCTATGAGTGTGGAGGACACATTGATGGTTGCTAGCATTTCTATATTCATTCAACAATAAGTGTTTAAATAATTCTCCCTTTAATTATGAAACTGCAGATTGCTATATTCCTAATGATACTTAGCAAAGAGTGCCATTTTCATTCTGATTAGATGTTAATCTACGCAGTACGTACAGAAGGACCTTTTCCCCTTATAAGTAAACAAATATGTTACTTTAGAGAGATCCTAAACCCTCAGTGCATGAGTCAGATTTGGAAGCAGATTTATAGCATAATAACAGATTGCCATTGTTTGTTTGCATTATAGCATCTTTTACCCATAGTGTCCTACAAAATAAAGTGTTCACTTGATGACAATAAAACTTCCAACAAATTAATTGCTAGAAGCCTTTGAAAGATAAAGAACATACAAATGATGGCAGATGACTCTTTATCCCTCTCTTTAATTTGTTTTGGGCATTGATTATAGTGCTCGTAATCAGTGGAAGCACTGTTGAGAGTTGAATGGGCTGTGGGCAGGCGCTGTGGAAGAGTGATTTAACTGAATTCTATTGTGCAGGAGCCCAGATAGCCTGGTATGGAGCTTTTACGAGAATAATTGAATGCTTGCAACAGATCACTTCATAATGTGGTTTTGGAATTAATTTACCTCGATGGTGGGTTGACCCTGAGCCCCACTCCCTCTTTTCCGGATGTTGTTCATGCTACATTTAAACTTGGATCATTCCAAGTAAAAATGCTGTGCTGCAGTAAACGTCACTATAAACTCTACAATTTTCCATATCAAACCATTGGTGGAGTATATATAATAGCTTGAGAATTGAATTGGAGTTCGCAAGTTTATGACTAGCTAACAAGATTGAAGAAAATGAACAGGGCTTCAGAGCTTGAATGTATTTGCACACCATAGCCATTTTGAAATTGTTTTGATTTCCTCTGAGTGTTCATTGTCATGAATGGAGGGTGCCCCTGACATACTCCTTATCAAAATGAAACCACTGGAGTCAAGGATGACAAATGCAATTGGAGGTGTACGAGTGAAGCTTTAGGAGTGTGATGATAAAGGCCAGCCTCTGTAGGATATGAGTCTTCCTTTTTGTGATTCACAGCACCACTCAGCACAAGCTGGCCTGTTGCTTCTCCTATTGACTTCATGATAGGGCATGAACTTGTTCATGGACTGTAGCTTACAAGCTTATATGCAAACAATTGTCTTGTGAAGTTATGGAGAAAAAAAATCTGTCTTTTTCTAGCAGCTTGGACTCTGTAGCTCTTTGTCAATGTGATAATTATGATCAGAGGGAGCACGCTGAAATATTAGACGTGTACTAGGATTTAATTACCTGCAGTTTCAAATCAAAGGACAGTCAAAAATGTTCCATGTGTGTTTTAGCTATACAGGAAAAAATAGTTTTAGGTTCATTTAATTAGTTTTAGGGATGGAGGTGGAAGCTGTAATACCTACAGGATTTGTGTGTAGCTTGCTGTGTGCTGCGGCACGCTAAGCGTAACCGTTGGGGTGGCTTCAGGCAGCTTCCCTGGCCGCACAGCTGAGCCGTCGCACCAGCTGGCTTACCTTTATGTATGTGCCCCAGTGTCTGCTCTATCCTATTTCTGTCATATGTCCCTGAAATGCCCATCTCAATACACAAGCTCCCCAGGTAAAAAAACAGTCACAGACTTGATTTAAAATATATGTGAACAGCTACAGTTCAAACGAGAGCTATTTCTGGAGACAAGACTCTTGAGGCTACAGAGTTAACATGGAACTTTCCAAATGGATTTAAACTATCTAGTAAGGCAATTACAGCTGGGGAATTGCTACTAAGCTGAATCTTCCTGGAGCCTTGAAAGTACAGATTTTGGCTTCTACTTTTTTTTTTTTTTAACTTACCAATTTGGAAATGCATAAAATATGTAGTGAAAGTTTGGACATGTTGAAAAAGATGAGTGAATAAGATGGGCATGTTTCCAAAACAACCCAGGTCACTTGGCAAAGTAGGCGAAAACAGTTTGTTTTTCACTTCTGACCAGAAGCATTTCCATATGCTTTCAGTATGCGAGACTTCCGACTTAGAAAAAGTGGCTCTGAAAGTCTTGAAGCTTGTGCTACAAAAAAAACAGTGCAATGTGTGCTCCCAGTATGATGCTGTGCGCAGCAGCGATGTACAATGACCAGATTTTTGATCAGATAAACGGTACTGTAATGATGTTAGGTCTGAAATACAAAATATGATATAACCTAACTTCTTAGCATCTAATTGTCTAGTAAAATCTTTTGTTCTAAGCTTTATGCCTATTTCAACCAGCATGCAGGTGAGTTGGTCTTTCAGAAAGAGATTCACAGCCTCCAGGCACTAAGTGGAGAGCTGCCTAATCTACTCCCTAGGAAATCATGAAGATGAAGTAAGATTCATGTCTTTTTCCTTGCTGGTAAGATTTACGTCTGATCTTGGTGTATATATTTTGTAGAAGGTGGAAACGTGGTTTTGAAATCACTTAGGCAGACAAAGGGAACTTATATCTGCTGCTTCTCAGATGTGTATTGAGACAAATGAAGGGGAAACAGGACCACCACTCTCCCCTTTCTTTGCTCCACCTGTTATTTTAAAAGAATGGCAACCATCACTGTATTCTCTGTGGGATTTATCCTGATTTTTTTTTTTGGTAAGGAATGATTTGTGAACACATCCAAAGCAAGACCCACTGGCAGTCTAGGTGAAGGAGTGCCTTACTTTTGTGTCCAGATCAGGCTTATGAGTTAGCTAGTGATCAAATTGTTTAATTCTAGAAATACACAGAGGTACACTCTGGGCATCAGTGAAAGTAAATAGTTAAGGTTTCTGTGGAGTAAGGGATTTCTGTATTACCAGTAAGATGTTTTCCAGTGTTTAGGTGCCTAAGTTTTTTGTTCTTACTTTAGCAGCTAAATCCTTTCAGATTTTGACCATTTATTATTTCTGTCATTGTACATTACTGGAATCCGTTGTTCTTCTCTGAGGTCTGAATTCTTTCTGCTTAATTAAATCAAGATATTAGGGGACTTGGCCAGAGTCTAGAAGTATCTAGTCTAGGAGACAAAGATACAAGATACAGTGACTGTACGTTGAAGCTCAGTAAGTTTAGTTGAGAAACAAGGTGATTTTTTTTTTTTTTTCTTCAGTAAAAGTAACTAACAGTTGGAGCAATTTACCAATGGTTTATTGCATTCTTTGTCAGTTGGGTTTATTGAAGATTTTTCAGCTAAGATTGAACTTGTTTTAAGGATCTTGAAAATCCAAATTTAAACAGGGATTAGTTGAAGGAGTTCCATGGTCTGTCAGTCAGATGTTACCACATCATATGTTGGCTTTGTCATTCCTGAATTTGTAAGTGCCATTCATTTTAATGGCTGAAGAACTGAGTTTTAAGGTTCCAGCCTTTAAAAGTATGTAGATACATGAATTGAGAGGGACTTCAACGCCTGGGATTAAGTTGTTTAGCTGTATGTATTTGTAACAATATTGTTGAGATGAAACTTGGTGTGTGTTAAGAGAGTGTCAGTATAAGGTGGTGTAAATTAACTTGTAGCTGTTTATTAAAATGTTCTCCCTGAAGCATTATGTTGGTGCTGGAAGTCTGGACCAGATGGACTTTGGTCTGAGTATCAGAGTAACAGCGTTCAGTTCAGCTTTGCAACATTCTGTCCAACACATCTGTCAGGAAGCAGTGTCAAAAGAGGGCTTGCATTTTTGTTTTGTTTTTGTTTTATATCTACCCATTTTTCTTTGGTAGTAACCCTTTTCTTTGCTAGGAAAAAGATCTTACTTGTGTAAGAAATTGTCAAGTTAAAATAGTGTTTATAAAACAGTAATACAAATGTCTGTTCTACGCTCTTGGGAATGACTGGACTAATGGAAATTTTAATTTTGGTTTAGAACATAACTGGGCAAATACTATTCTGTAAGCTGTGTCACAGATGTAGCTAAGTAGATACTGGTGCATTTTGGAAGTAACTTTGACTCTGGAATGCGAACTGACCAGCCTTCCTTTCTGGAGAAGGGCTACTGAACATCCTGTGCCAGTACTGTCTTCTAATATGGAAGCCTGTTTTTATTTATTTTCATTTCTAGTAAACCCATTTTATGAGACTGAAAAACTAACTTTCAAACAAAACAATTTCCAGCAAATGCAGATTACTTTTTGAATGTTATCTACCCCACTAGCCAGAAATGTTGGCAATAATAATTCTGGATCTATTCTACAATCACTTACCTGTAATTAGTCTTAACAGTATATTCAAAGTATAGGGTCAGTTTTGTTTTTTAGATATGTATCAAGCAGTTTTGTCTCTGTAACATCTTAGAATTTGTGAAACACTTTACAAGTTAGCTCCTACCTAGCTGAATTGCGTTACTGCAACCTCGTCATCTCTTCTTCCAGCAGAGCAGCCACCGCAGGAAAAACACCACCACAAGATTTATGTTAATACTGCCACCACAGATTCCCAAGTGACCATTCAGCTGAATGGAGGTTGATAACTAAGCTGGCAACAAGCTCAGTGGTTGGAATAAAAACAGCATCAGCTTTTCAGATCATATCCTTCTGTAATGTAATTAAATTCTGAGTCATAGACCTGGAGTGAGGCATGCTTCCAACTGATGCTGCATTTCCTGAAGGTCAGCAGGAGAGCAGCATATTTCATCAAGTGCAATCTATGGAGTTGCAAGTTTCCTGATTAGGTTTGCATTTGAAGACCTTCCCAAGGCCTATCTTAGTTGGGAAATTGCCCATTTAAGCAATAAAACATAATAACATATGACGCTGCTGCTTAATGTTATCACATATGGGAGAGTACATGTGAAATAGAAAGACAATCTCATTCAGATTCTCCTTTTGCCAAGTTTTATTAAATAGTAGTATCAGTTCTCTGGGTTGTCCTATTGCTCTTCTAAGATAATGAGTTTGATGAATAGCATTCAAAATATGTTTGATTCATCTCACCATACTTACAGTTGTGGATTTACTATTAGATCTCACCAGCTTTTTTTTTTTTTTT
>JAAGAY010136195.1:0-12936 GCA_011801015.1 Ardeotis arabs | reverse complement strand
GGTACAGTCCGGACCCCGGCACCTCAATGGCGGGGGGGTGCCGGAGCCATCTTGTCCCCCTCCCCAGCACTGTGGGCGCATCACCCCCGCCCCGATAAGTCGGGGCCGCTCGCTCCCCTCTCCGCGTGGTTGGACCGGCTCCCCTACTCTCGGCTGCCGGGCCGTCCTTTCTCCTCTTGCCGCCAGCTCCCGCCCCCCCCACCCCCAGGGCCGCAGTGGTTGGGGCTGACTGACTGTTGGGCGCCCCCACTGGGGGGCTGATGGCGCCTCGCGCTTTCTCGGGGAGGGGGGGGCAGTGGTTTCACACACTGGGGAGCGGTGGCGGGAAGCGGGGCGCGGGGGCACCTGCGCCTCTTGATTGGCCGCGTGCCTCGCGCCCCTGCCTCCTATTGGCTTAGTTAGGGGAGGGGGCGTCGCACCCCCCGTTCTCCCTCCCCGGATTGGCTGCGGGGGGGTGGCGGCAGTGGGGCGCGGAGGGTATAAAAGGGAGAGCGGGTGGTGGGGACCCGCAGTCTGCGTTGAGCGGTGCTGCCATGTCCGTGACTGGCGTTTGGGGGCCCTTTGGGCACCTGTGTTGGCCCCGGCGGGAGAAAGCTGCGGTTTGGGTGTTCCTGGGGCTTGGTGTGGAGGGGTGGCAGCCCTTTCCCCACCGCCTTGAGGCGCTGGGATGGGGCCTGTGTGGACAGGGTCATCTGAGAGCAGAGCAGGACCAGGCCGGTGGGTTCGGGCCTTCTGCTGGCTGCCATTGCGTGAGGTGGGTCCATCCGTGGAGGCCTGAAGGAACGGGCAAAGGCCCTTGTGGAAGCTGTGGCGTTTGCCACCCCTCTGCTGACGCTGGTCTTGGTGGTGGTGGTTGCTTCTGCCAAATACGCTGGTTCCTGTGATCTGAGATAGGGTTACAGCATGTGGCTGTTGGGTTTTGCGAACCTCTTGCTGTCTGGATTTTGGTGTTGAGTTGTTGTGTCCCTCCTCCTGTGCTACAGCTGTGTTAAAACAATGTTAATGGGAGCTTGTTAAGTTGGAATGGAAAAATGAGGTCCTGGTGCTCTGTGGTTCAGAACTACTCACCTTAAAGTGACAACTCACCCTTTATATGTTTAATTTCCCTGTGTGAGACATGCTAAGCTCTGCATGGTCACCTCTTACCCCTCAACTGCTCATTGCAGGCCCTCAGAAGGGGTCTTGCAGGTGGCTCCAGATGGGAGTTAAAAACCTGGTTTGGGCTACTGAGCTTTGTAGTCCCCAGTGAAATGGACGGTTGTTATTTGTCGTGCACTTTTGGTACCTGTGCACCCGTCAGTCTAGGGTGTTAATGAGACATTTGTGGCTCTTACAGGCCTCTAAAGAATGAGCAAGCACAAAGCTGAGTGTCTAGAAGATGGGTATCAGCATTTCTCTTTCAGAGTTGCAATGGCAATAGAGGCTATACTGAGCTTCAGCTTTCTTATGTTATTTTTTCAATGGCTGAATTTCATTTTTTTTCCTTTCTATTGGTTAAGTTAGATGATGAAATGCTACTGAATCATCAGCTAATTTTGTAAGAGTTCCTCGCAGTTTTTTGTGGAGATAAAATAGCTGGCACCCTCAAGCCTTCTAATGCCTTCATTTCCGGGGAAAAAAAAATATAAGAGAGTCTATTTCTTGAGTCAGTCCTTAAATGGAGAACTTACCTCCTGAATTGTGATGCTTTTTGGCACTTTGCTGTAAGCATGCTTCTTTTATGTGTTACGTGTTTAAAATGGAGATAGCTTTATTACCTTGATTATGAGATATGGATGTAATTATTATTCTTTTCTGAGGGAATAATTGACAATTCTTTTTTTTTTAGAGAGAAAGGGCTATGTGATGTCGCTTCCTCTCCTCTGGCACCCTTAATACCAACCTGCAAAGAAAATCCCTGGGTGAGCAACTTGCTCTGCAGTCAGCAGCTACTTCACCTGTGTTTCTAACAACCCGCAGCTGCTGTCAGCTGTGCAAACTGAGTTTTTATTGACTTACGAGTGTGTAGCTAATTACAGAGGCTGCTTTAGTGAATTTTGTTTTGACTTCAATGTGAGATCAGGTCTATTTGTCATTTTATCTCATGCTAGTAAAACTCAACTTCTCTTTCTAAACTGGTGTTACATGTTAAGTCTCCACCTCTTTTAATGTCCAGCTAGCCTAATTTCTCCTCTGTGGCCTGTAGTCCTTCAGAAAAGCAGCTATTCTAAAAGAGATGGGTTGTTCTGGGTTCTTTTTATGTGCAGAAACAAGGTAGTTTTGTCTTTTGAAGAGCTTAAAGTAGAGCGCTGATTGAATTCGGAGGAGAGATGCAGAGAGATGTGAGAAGGGTGGAAGAAGCAGCACCACCAGCCTGCAGGAAGGGGAAAAACCTCTTCTAGTTGAGGGTGGCTTTGGGAAGAGTTGACTGAGCCGGAGAAGGCATAGGAGACAAAAAAAGAAGGTGGCAAGAGGCTTTCTCTTCCTTTTTTGTCATGTTGTACTTTAAATGCGATAGTAACAAACGATGACACCATAGGGACCTCAGGGTGTGAAAGGTTGGGAAGAAGAGGACGTGAAGAACGTGGTCACGCCTTCAGGAAGCTGAGGATGGGAGGAAGAAATCAGTTGCTGGAGTGGATATGTAGATGTTGAGTAAATGGGAAGAGAGGTGATGATGAAGGGCATGTGCGTGTGTGGAAATGTAAGTAACTTGTCTCTTTCCTCACTGAAAGGGTGAGGAACAGACACTGTGAGAAACACTCCATCTTGAGACAAGAACTGGGATTAAACGGAGATGTCCTTACAGCAGGAACTGCATCTCCAAGGAGGTCTCCAGCCCAGCCCTTGGTAGTCCCTCAGGGAGATGTCAACCCCTTCTCTTGGGGCTCGCTTGATTATCTCCCCTGTTTTGTGTTAGAAACTGACTTTTGGCTACTTCCCTGATACTTTTGTGAGAGAACAGTTGTGACACCTTGGGCACAGTAGCGGAGGACTGGCCTTGAAGATCTAAGAGGTCTCCTCCATCTCATTGTTGCTTTGGTGATGGATGTGCCACAAGGATATTGATAAATCAATTCGTCATGCACAATTTGAGTGAAGAGTGAGTTTGTGTTTGGCTGAGCCCTTCTATTTATTACGTGACTAAATAAATTAAAGCCGTTTTTCCTGTTGTGGAAATAAATAATCCTTGCTGCCCAACCCTATGCATGATTTCCATTTCCAGCTCCCCAGTAAAACATAAATATTGTGGTTGTGTGTTACCTGATTGTTAACGCTCAGCCAAAACGCGCCAGAGCCAGAGTTCCTTGAAACAATACGTGCTTTTGATGGATGGGGACGCAGAGGAGGAGGAGACGGCAGCTGTGACTCAGTCCTCAATGAGGTGAGGAACCTTCTTGCTGCAGGGAAAGCGCCTCCTTGCCAAGGGATCTCAGGAAATGCACCGGCTCTTCCTTCTAGGCAAGCCGGGGTAATTAACTGAAGTGTGGGATGAGGCTTTTTGCAGAGAGATGTGAGCGCAATAAATCATTTTCACATTAAAAGCTGGAGGAAGACCCGTCGTCGTCAAAAACCCCCTTTCCTAACGATTCTTGCTGTCCTTGCATATGGCTGGCGGTGAAAAAGAGCGGCCGGTGAGCTCAGTACTTAAAAGATTAAGCTAATAGCCCCTGCTGGTATCGCTGCAGGGAACCCCGGTCTGCGTGCGAGCCTTTGACGCTGGGGAGTAAATCACATTAGCTGGTTTGTGCACCATTATTGTAAAGTGGATTCTCATCTGAGATACTGCAGTGGCTTTATGGCTCCCTGAGCAGGGAGGTGGACTCTTCCCCTTGCCCGGCTTTAATATTCCCGCGGTCCTGTTGTCTCGGAGAAGGGACAGAAATGGATGTTTGGCAGCCGCTGGCTCGGGTGCTTTCTCAGCAGAATATCCTTAATTAGACTTGGAGAGGATGAAGTCCCCAGAGATTTTTATCTGTCTATCTTCTTGTGTAGTCCCAGCATTGAAAGAACTTGTTCCTTAATAGCAGGTATGCCAAGAAAATATAGTTAGTGTTGATTTTTTTTTTTTTTGGCTTTGCTGCTGTTGGAGATGTTCTATTGGAGCACCATTTGCTCTGATTCCCTGGTGTTAGGGGTCACAGGTGAACCTAGAAGGTGACACGGCACGAGTGCTGCGATGGCTGAGGGTGGGATGTCTTCTGCTGAGGACAACAGGAGGACGTTGCTGTAGGATAGGGAATGAGGCGCTTTGCCCCTGAGGATGGGAGGAAGAAATCAGTCTTGTCCTCTGGAGCTGGAAGCAGTGAACGGGGGAAAGCTGCTGACTTAATAATACAGCTTCAGAGAAAGCGACGTGCTGCAGGAGCAGGAGAGAGGGGTGAGAGAGTGTCGCAGCGGTCAGAATGAGTTTTCAAGTGAGATTTCCAAAAAGAACAACAACTGTTCAGCCAATGACACAAAGGCTGAAGGAGCTGCAGAGGAGAAGCTTCACCGTTAATGAGATGTTTGGATTGGATGTGAAAGGTGACAACTCAAGAGGAAGGCCAGGTTGCTGACACCCGCCGGTCCCCAGAGGGTGTGGAGAGAAGGTACATGTGAACGGCACGCTGAAATGACCCTGGTTTGTCCTGAAGAGGTGGTGGATTTACTGCAGAACTTCCCGTCGAGGAGCTTGCCGTGGCATTTAGCTTGTCTGAAAATGCCCGACGCGTGTGAGATGGAGGGAGGAAAATCAACAATTGCAAAGGATAATCCGTGGGCAAACAGTGTGTAGAGCAAGCAGAGACAAGCAGACAGCGTGCCTTTGCATGCCGTGCTGATGCCCAAAGTTTCACAATTTATCTGCTAAAAAAACACCAAAGCTTCCAGCTAGACCCTTTGAGAAAATAAATATTTTCTTTACCTGTATCTCCCGAACTTCTACTGCCAACAGGCTTACTGTAGATTGACCTAACGTACGCATCGCGATTCTTCTGCAGCTAATTTGAAAAATGATTGTGGCTGCGTGCTGAGCTGGAAATCTGCCGCGTCCTTGTGCAGCGAGACGTCTCTGCTGAGAGGAGACCACAGGGAAATCATTTAAAATCTTGAGGCGCCGTCAGTGTCACAGCTGTAATGGATATTGAGAGGGGGATTTAAAGAAGAAAATAAGATCATGCCCTGACTTCTCGCTCCACGTTTCCAAGGAAATGTGCTTTTCCTGTGTATTTTGGTGATGAGAATTCATGGCGATCCGGTCTTTGGTAGGAACGCATGCCAGAGGGGCAGATCCCAGGGTGTGTTTGGAAATAACAGAAGTTGAAAGCAAATGTTGCGGCTCGTAATTGTTATTGCTAGACGATTGGCTGGGCTGAGCAGTGTGGGATTTTCGTTTGGGTGAAGAACAGCAAGAACGGGACCGTTTGTGGGAATTGCACCACCAAACCACTGAATTTGGCTCAACCTTGCTTTTTTTCCCTGAGATTTGAGATTGGTGTTAACCTTTAGAACCACGTCAAAACCTGAAATTACTGTCTCCTGCTTTCTTTTCCAACTTTTTGGTACTGTGTTTTTTCCTTTATGAAGCTTACTGCCCAGTTTTGTCTATTAAAGACCCGTCTGAACCTTTCGGTCTCCTTTCCGCTCAGGTTGTAAGTTATTTCTGCCAGAATGAGTCCGCAGGAGTGAGTCAGCATCTTCCTTCAGACCTTCAATATCTGCTTGTGGGGAAGGTCGGCCAAAAATTCTGCCACTTGTTGCACCAGGTGGAATTGGCCAGAACCGTGCCTTTCTCCTAGTTCAATCACTGGTTAATTTAATTACATTCTTAATAACGGGATAATTATATTTTTTTAAAAGCCCAAACCACCCAAACTTGAAACCTCTAGTGTTTATTTTTATTTTTCTGACCTATTAGGTAATTGATTAAACTACTGGCTATTGTTAGTGCAATTACCTGAACTGGCTCTTGATTAATAATGACGGTCAGGAAAAAGAGCTGTTTGGGATAAACCAGCCAAAGAAAACCAACAGGACAGGCATTTAATTTCACATAAAACTGCTTGGATTATGTTTCTGACATAGTTCCTCTAGCTAAAGCGCTGTGTGGAGGTGCAGGTTTTCCTTTCCTTTTCTCCTCGGTGCTGTTTCTGGATGTTTTTATATCAAACCACATGAAGGCAGGGAGGATTTCTGGTCCTTTACCCCAGCCCTGAAGGACGCATCGCACCGCTCCCCAATCTCTGCTTGCGTGGGGAACCGCCTGGCGCGTGCGTACTGCCTTGCTCGGCGTGAGAAAGCAAAAATTAGGCTCTAGTCACCAATAACAGCATGACTTACTGTCTGGTGATGCCTAGAAATATATTTTCCACAGTTTTTCTTTGTATATGTGGAAGTAATGTGTTTTTTTTTTTTTTTTTTGTCATGCAGTTCAGTGATGTTAGCCTGAGACTTTTCTGCGCTATTGATTTATGTTCTGGCCAGGACTCAGGGCTGCAAAGCTTACTCGTTGCTGGCAAAATTAGAAGGTAAAAAGTGCTTGCTGCTTTTTTTCCCCCTCTCCTTATCCTTTTTTAGCTTGTCAGTGACAAGCCAACTGCTAGCATTTATGGGAATAAATTCTGACTGAAATAATTTGCATTGAAAATGCAAATGAATGAAAGCGTCAGCGAGGAGCCTTCTGCTTTCTTCCTGGTGCACAGACGGGATGCTGGCATTGGATCAGCCCAGCGAGGCACTCCGTATCAAATAAAGTTAATTGGACTCGCTGAGAAATTAAATGGGCTCAGCCTCATGCTAATTCCCGGGCCTTTGATTTAATGCGACGTTAGAGACGGAGTATTGGGAAGGTGCTGAACCTCTGACTAAACCAATCACCGGAGCTGTAAATTACGCTTCTGAGATTCCCAATGGCAGATTGAGAGGCCCCGATAAAATTGCAAGAGGTGAATAAAACCTGGCTTGGAAGCAATTTGTCGGGCTCTTTGGGCTCGCATGAATCGGAGTTTAAGTTTCATTGTTCTTTTCCTAAAAGTGGTCTGTCGTAATGCTGCCTGAATAGCAACCGGGACTGCGGTTTTGCACAAGGTGAAAGCTGCCTGTACGTGTAAAGCCAGTTGTTTCGTGAACAAAACCTCTTTCACGCAAACCGAGAAACCACTGATGCATCTCTGAATGTAGTGTTTTCTTGTTGGAAGCTTGGGGCCAATTTTCTGCGCCATTTCTTGATTTCTGGGCCTGTAGGTGCCAGAAGGATGACGTGTAGAATATTTTGTGGACTGCCTGTGGCCAAGGAAAGACGTACAGGAGGAATTCAGTCTAATCTTTCAGTGCAGGAGGCGTTCAGGATAATCCTTCGGCGCAATCGTAGCGATGGTTGACTTGTTTCCTCCTTAATAGGACACGGAAAGCATTGTACAGCGGAACTTGAGCGTGGTAAATGAGAACGCACAGTAAAGCCAAGCCTGCTTTACTCTGGCAGCTGATGAAAATACCTCAAACCCCTCTTCTGTGTGTGTCACATTGTTTTAATATCTCCATTTCTTCTTTTTTTTTTTTTATAGCCATGTTACTGAAGATCACCTTGTCTTCTGGAAGCAGAAAGACAGTGAACAGATGAATCTATTCAGCCAGACATCCCTCCGGTAGATCTCGCTCGTCATGGAGCAGCACGGCGAGGAGGAGATGGACTCAAAAGAGGAAAGTCCTCGGGTGTGGGCTGACTCTGCTGAGCAGGAACAGAACACTGCTCAGGTGACTAGTGCCTCCCAGAGCTCTCGGGTTGGGTTGAGATGAGTTGAGCAAGCAGGTGTTCTCATTTGACTGTTTCTTATCGGCTGGAAACCCAGCTTTCATTTGAGAAGAAACACTTGTGTGATGATTTTGGATTAAAGCTTCAGAAAGCGAGCTGTGCAAACTGCAGCAGTGAATACACAGAGCCGAACGAAAGTGGACGGTGGCTGCAGAAGTTTCAGTGTCCAAAAAGATGTATAGCTGTGTGGGAAAGTGAAAGGATGAGTGAATATTAACAAAATCTCGGTGTCTGTGGCAGCCCCTTTTGATGGCATCAGGCAAATCAGTTGGAACTGTGGGTGGACCTTGGGGAAAGCAATGTGAATAATATTTTCCAGTCAGACATCTGGGTAGTGGGGAAGGGAGAAATGTTAATTGTTAGTGATTAATACGATCCCGTTCTGAGGTATGCAGCCAGTCCCTCTGTCTGAGACGAAGCAGCTGAGACTTTCTAGAAGACTGAAAATTGATTTATTCTTTTGAATATGTTATGAAGAGGGTGCTGTGTGTGATTTGACCCACAAGCTGAGAAATTCTGACTCTCTGACGTTTGCAAAGAAAGGCCTGTGTTCCGTTATCTATACAATGAGATAACCGTGCTGTCGTTTGCACGTGGCAGTGGTAAGGCTTAATTAGTGTTTGCAGAGTGCTCTCCAAACGCGAAACGCTGCCTGCATCCCCGCTGTAGTGTTTGCCCGAGGATTTATTGTGCAGAATTGGCACTTGGCATCCGCAGGGGAGTACCAGGTGTCTCCTGAAGCGTAAGCAAAAAGGTGAAGCAAAGTAAATAAAATATGTAACTGTGACATCGTTTGATGTGAAAACATTTTACGTGAATATGGATACTAAAGCTGGATTTCCTGCTCACTGTCCTGTTTTCCCCATGTGCCGAAAATAGTTTTTGGCATGTAAAGGGTGTCAAAAGAGAAACATCTTCCCATTCCCACTGGAATTAAGTATTCTAGCTTGTTTCATTATGATCATTTCTGATCATAATGTTCTGTCAAAATCTGCTGCCCTAGACATAACCTGTTCCAGTAGTCCTGAAATCATTGCTTAATGTTGTCAGTTACACTTTTCTGTGCTGAAACAGTTGAATTTCCTCCTGATGCTGTATGTACGTACAACAGAGAAGCAATCAAACGTACGCTATTGCTTCCTCGTGACAGGTGCAATGCTGTTCCTCGAAGCAGTATCAATTGAATAGATCCTGTTAGCCCTTCACCAAACAGAAAGAATGGCCTCCAACTACAGAACTAGCTGAACAAACTAATTACCGTAAATCCAGAAAGGAATATGAGATTAAAGGGAAACAATACACAATTCCATAGAGACACCAGTTCCAATCTGAACTTTTTTCTTGCAAATTTTCAAAGCGTTATGCAAGAACTAAGTATGGGAAGGTGCCCTTTCTACCAGTGAGGTCTTGAGTTAAAATGCAGAGTAAAACCAGAAAGTGATGGCAGTTTATGTCCAGGTGGGTATGTTGCTGGAGTAATTCAGTGAGATTTTTCAATGTTTATTATACAGTGAGCTTACTGTTTTCAAAACAATTGGCTGGGTAGTTGGGACACAAGGTACTCTGTTTTCTAAGGCACTTGGTAACCTATGTGTCTTGTGTTGTTTCCCATATATTTCACTACAGGATCTGATTTTTTTTTACTTTTTTTATTTTTATTTTTTTTTTCCCCAGGTGCACTTTGTCCCTGAGGGGGGCACGGTGGCACAGATAGTGTACAGCGATGAGCAGGACCGTCCCTCGCAGCAGGTCGTCTACACGGCGGATGGCACCTCCTACGCCTCCGTGGACACCTCGGAGCACACGCTCGTTTACATCCATCCCGTGGAAGCTACGCAGGCATGTGTGGTTCTGAGCCCACCCCATTTTGGCACCTAGAAAGCAAAACAATCTCGTTTGAGATGAAAGCCAGTTACCAGCTGAGTGGTGTGACTGGAAAATAGCAGGCGGTTGCTCTTAACGCTTTTATCTGCCCGTTGCGGAACAGGGGCTTCACGCTGTTCATTTGTCTGATGTGCAAATGCAATAATGAAAGGATGTCAAGGCTCTGAACTGTGAAACGCTGGTTATTTCACTGAAGGTGGATGAGATTATCGTTCAGTCAAAGATGTTTTCCAAAACACAGATAATCTCTCCAGAAATTCTGCCTCTGTTGCATTCAGTACAATGCTAAGTGATCTATGTGTCTTTAGGAAGAGTCCTTGTTTTGCACAGTACCGTTCTCATAATTGATAGTTACAATAACAGTCACATCTTTTCGCAGAGGGTCTCAGTGTACGCCGTCTAATTTTGTAGTCTCTCTTCAGAGAAGTTGTTGATTTTATAGACCCAGGTTCTTTTTCTTTGTAATTATATCAAATCGCTTTTAATCTCTGACAGCACGCGTTTCTGTGGGTTAACACAGTGTGCTTCTGTACCTCTGTGCACAGATAAAAAGAGAGGAACAGGCACGCTTCGTTAGGAACGTTTTATATTGCTGTCGCTGATGAGACCGATCAGCAATGCTGCAGAGTGCACGTCCTTGACGTCGGCAGCAGCGCCGGCGTGGTCTCTTGTGCGGTTTTTGGCTGTTAAATAGAAACAGTTCCTACGTGGTGGGGTGTTCAGAGAGGATGAGAGGTTTTGGGAGGATATCTCCCAGAAAGTTACTAACTAAGAAGTAGCTCAAACTCTGAATGAGTCTTAAAAAAAGTGTAGTATTAAGACACTATCATGCAATGAGATGAAATAATCAGAGCGCTAGTGGAATTCTTCTTATGCCATGCTTTATTTTGTTGGAGCCAGAATGCTGCAAGCTCAGATATTTCAAGTTTTGCCGAAGCAAGCAACGGCTGGCCTCGGTTGATGCTTAGTTTTTATCTAAGTTTTGCTTTTTCTGTGGGGGGAAGCCCTCCCATCAGGGCTGTTCTTGCAGGCTGCTGTAAGAGCATTGGAGTTGAAAAGTGCTACATAAATATGATATTAACTTTTTATGGAGCACTACCTAGTTTTAGTTTAATTTCTACACACATAGGTCCGCTTGAGTAAGGTGAACTGATCTACTGTGATAATAGGCACGTTATAAGTTAGCGAAGGATCAGATGCAGATCACCTTTGGTGGCAGGGTGATTTTTGGGTGAGCTGGGAGTAAACAACCCCAAGGCCGGTTTGATAAGCCTTTTTCACTTTGTCTAGACTCTGTTTACAGATCCGTCCCAAGTGGCTTACGTCCAGCAGGATGCCACCACGCAGCAGGTAAGAGAGAGACGTTATTTTCCTTGGGCCTGAAACTGTTGCGGAAGGTAAAGGGCCGTGGTTGTGGTGGTAGAGCTACCTCTGAATTTGTCAAATCGCAGTCTTCTCATGGATCAAGGGCAAAAAGCTTACGATAACAAGCCGCTATTGCCTTGGCTAGCTTCTGCATGAATAGCAATAAAAGTTAAGAGAGTGTGAGTATATTCTTTTTAATTCACGTTCAACAAAAATATTAATTTACTGCCCTGCATATAATGAAAAAAAATCTTTCGCCAGCGTCCCTTAAGTTAGCAAGCTGATGTGGCTGACTTTATTTTGATGTGTCATCCTAGAAAGACTGATTTTTGCAATTGTCCTCATACAGGTTCTGATCTAAGCACCTTTAAGTCCATAAAAGGATCTCAAGGGATAGAAATTTTGGATCAAACTCTAGGTGTACTGGAAACTTTGCAGGAACTTACTTGTAAAACCTGAAGAAGTTCAGTTACTGGTTCTCCTACCTTCAGGCATCAGGCATGCTGGCCAGTGTGAAGTGGGCTAGGAACAGAATAAAACTGGAGCTCAAATTTATAAAGCTTTGATGGATCTTTGAGGACCGCGTTGTGGTAATCAGGTGTAGGTGCTTTCAGATCTAGATCTCTAGATTCTGAACGGTTAGTCCCTTGTTATGGCAGCTCCTGCCTTTGCAGGTGTTTTTACATCCACATTTCACGTGGGACATCCCTAAATTGACAACAAATGCTAAAATAATAATTCAAGTGCCTCTTGTCTTTGAAAATAACTTGTATTTTAAGAAGAAATTGAAAGGTTTTTTAAAATAATGCCTATATTCCTTGCAAGATCTGAGATGGAAATGAAAGTAAGGGTATGTTTGAAGTGCAATTAGTAGTAGGAAACGCTAATACGAGGTACAAATAGACACAAGCTTGTGTGAACCTCGCTGCTGGCAGACCTGGAGGTGTGCCATTGAATAACGCCGCCTTTTCTGGTGCCACTTGGCATCAGAAATGTCAATACCAGACAGCTTGGTTCAGCTGTCACTTTGGCGGTTTCCTCCTCGCTGTCACGTGGTCTCCTGACTACTTTTTTCTGTAGATTTTAAGCAGTTTCCTAAATTACTCTTAATGCCTCTTTAAACAAAAGTACATTTGCAGTTTTAAGGCTATCTGTCTCCTTATATTATGGATTTTCTTGTCTGCTCCTTCACTGTTGGCACAACTCACCGTTCTCAGTTTTATCTGATGTTATTTGTAAGACAGAGGATTTAATTTTAGCGTAAAAGCTGTTTAACAGTCAGAGGCACAAACTAGAAGCCACGTGATGTCAGCTGTAGAGAAGGATGAAAAATCCTGCAGGATAACGGTGCAAATGCCTGTACAGATAAGCAGGAAACAAAAGAGAGGAAAGGTGATTTCAGGGATCTTAATTCTGCTTTGTTTTATCACTGAATGGATGGGAGAAGTGTGGTAATATGCATTAATTTTCTTGTTACTACACACACAAAAAAAAAGGAGTATGAGAACAACCAAAAATGTATAGTGTGGCCAAATAATGTAAGGAAAATTGTTGGAATCCCATCACTTGAGTGCTTGATCTTCCAACAAGGTCCATACACCATGGTGCTTTTATAATGGATCTTGGTTGGCTTGTGGAAAGGAAAGATGAGCAAAAAGAGGAGATGCTTCTTTCTCCTTCTTTACCTTTTCCCTTAATAAATACCAAAGTAAACAAAAACCAAAACAAACCAAATGAATTTGGAGATAGAAGAGAAAAAGACCACAAATCACTGGTTTTACCAAGAGCTAAAGAGCTCCTCGCATCTTTTTCTAGTGCAGTTTGAATCTCAGCTGGATAGAACCTTAATTTAAAGCCAGAAGTGGGAAATAAGAAATTCAAAAGCTACGCAATCTGGACTGAGTCTTGAAGCCTTT